>CM035152.1:51823556-52115364 GCA_020205615.1 Panax quinquefolius | reverse complement strand
GAATTATTTTATCGAAAAAGATAAAATATCAATTTTCAACAATTGTCACATTAAAAATTTTCTCCATCTACATCCACATAAAATGAATATTTTCCTTATCATATAAATCAATAATTAATTATTCACAAATAATATTACAGAATCACAATATCGACAACCAACCCGTTCCCAAGAAAGAGGGGGCTTTCCAATAAGGATTTCTCCTTACTAGCACGCAATTAGGTGACCAAACCTCTCCTTAGACAGAACTTTCTAGACATTGCCAATAATTTCATCTAATAATATTATTCAAATAATATGAATTATTGATTTGATAATGAAAAATACTGTGTAGTGACAATTATTGAAACAACAATAATATAAAATATCAACGTAACAATTATTGAATCAATAAAATAAAATATTGAGCAATGAAATCATCGTAACAATTATTGAGTAAGTGCCTTCTTACGTAAGAATCAATAATGGTGCAATACTGGTATCTTCTTGTGTTTTAACCAACGAGTATTCCAACAAGATAATACTCAGTAATAACTTCGCCATTTTTATAAACAACTTATAGTTATCATTTTTTCTTCCAATCGCTTTCAGTTATGGGGCCCACATTAAAGTTGTATGAGTAAATGCGAATATTCCCCAACAGTAAGAATATTCCACGACCAAACTAATATTCCCCGACAACAATGAATATTTTATAACCACTTGCTTTTTTGAAATATTTGTGCATATTACCCATAACTAACCATATTAATCAAATCAACCCTTACTATTTCAAAATAATAAATAGAGAAAATTCAATTTCATTAATAATAAGTTGGGGTCTTATAGAAACAATGGCGACCAATAATTATCAATGGCCGAATGATAGGCAAACCCCCAGAAGAGCAGTGGGGGTATATGAGGTTGACTCATTCACATCATTAGCGGCTCAGGTTGCAGCGCTAACGAAACGACTAGACACCATGGGACCATCAGCAGTTCAGAATGTGCAGAGTGTCGTAGTCCAGTATGAATTATGTCAAGGGAGCCACCCTACTGATCAGTGTGCAATAAGCCATGAGTCAGTTCAATTTGTTTCCAACTACGGGCGACAACAAAATGCTAATCTTCCCACTCATTTCCACCCGGGCTTGAGAAATCATCCCAACTTCTCTTGGGGCAATAACAACAACAACAACCCCAATCAAGCACAACCTTCATCCACTAGGCCGAATTTTTCTAACCCTCTGGGTTTTTAATCTTAGAATCAGTACAATCCACAACTGCAGAGCTCTCAAAATCAGTTCCACCATCCACAACCTCAACAGGAGAGAAAGCCTATCTTGGAAGATCTCCTATCGAGGTATATTGCCCAGAATGAAACAAGGAGTAACAAATAAGAAGCTTCCATTCGGAATCTTGAAGTACAGATGGGACAATTAGCCACTGCTTTAAACAGTCGTCCACAAGGCATATTTCCTAGAGACACTAATGTCAACCTGAAATGGGAGGGCAAAGAACAATGCAAAGCAGTGACACTCAGAAGTGGAAGAACTACTAATGAACAAGCTGGAGAGAGTTCTCCAGTGGAATAAGAAGTTTCTGAAAAGGAACCTGAAGTGGAGAAAAATATTGAGAAATCTAGGGGTGAGGATAGTATTCAAGATAGCCCTCCAACACCATCTCCTCCAATGAATAAAGTCATTCCTCCTCTCCCTTAGTTGCCTTTCCCCCAGCGTCTGCAGAAACAAAAGCTGGACAAGCAGTTTTCTAAATTCCTAGAGGTGTTTAAGAGGCTTCACATAAACATCCCATTTGTGGAGGCATTAGAAGGAATTCCAAGTTATGTCAAGTTTATTAAGGACATTTTATCTAAGAAGCGGAAAATGGGGGATTATGAAATAGTGGCGTTGACAGAGGAGTGCAGTGTCATCCTACAAAACAAGCTTCCGCCGAAGCTAAAAAATCCAAGAAGCTTCACAATTCCTTGCACTATTGGGGACCAATTCATTGGCAAGGCATTGTGTGATCTAGGGGCTAGCATCAACTTGATGCCTCTATCTATAAATAAAAAGTTGGGGTTAAATGAAGCCAAACCTACTAGTGTCACTTTACAATTGGCTGATAGGTCTCTTACGTACCCGAAGGGGATAGTAGAGGATGTGTTTGTCAAGGTTGACAAGTTCATTTTCCTAGCTGATTTTATTGTCTTAGATTTTGAAGAAGACAGGGAAGTCCCTATAATATTGGGCAGACCATTCTTGGTGATGGGGAGGACCCTAATTGATGTAAAGAAAGGGGAGTTGACAATGAGGGTTCAGGATCATGAAGTAACTTTCAATGTCTTTAAATCGATGAATAATCTGAATACTTTTGAGGACTGCTTCCAGATTAATGCAATTGACAATTTAGTGAGGGAAGTGTTCTCAGAAACCTGCATTACGGATCCCTTAGAAGCTACATTCACAGGGGATGGTACTACGAAAGAGCCCACATATGTGGAATGTGCCAAGTGGTTAGATGAACCCCAAAGATCCAAACAATTCCAGCGATAGTTAGAGTCTCTAAATGATGATAAGGAGTCAACTTCCAAGGCTCAGACGTCGATCATAGAACCCCCTGTCTTAGAATTGAAGCCTTTGCCCAATCACCTGAGGTATGCTTACTTAGGGGACTCATCCACTTTACCTGTGATAATTTTTACTTCTTTAACCGAGAGCCGGGAAGATAAGTTGTTGCTAGTGCTTAAGCAATACAAAACGGCCCTAGGGTGGTCAATTTCTGATATAAAAGGGATTAGTCCAACACTATGCATGTACAAAATCTTACAGGAAGAAGGGTCTAAGTCGTTTATTGAACATCAGCGGTGGTTAAATCCCATCATAAAAGAGGTGGTTCGTAAGGAGATTATAAATTTGTTGGATGCAGGCATCATCTACCCTATATCTGATAGTCCTTGGGTCAGTCCTATCCAATGCGTGCCAAAGAAGGGTGGAATGACTGTAGTGCCCAACGAAAATAACGAGCTGATTCCAACCAGAACGGTGACTGGATGGAGGGTGTGTATGGATTACAAGAAATTGAACAAATCAACCTGTAAGGATCACTTTCCTCTTCCATTTATTGATCAGATGCTCGATAGACTTGTTGGGCATGAATTTTATTGTCTGTTGGATGGTTACTTTGGGTATAATCAGATATCAATTGCTCTCGAAGATCAAGAGAAAACTACTTTCACTTGCCCATATGGGACGTTTGCATTTCGAAAAATGTCTTTCGGGTTGTGCAACGCTCCAGCTATATTTCAACGATGCATGATGTCTATTTTCTCTGACATGGTTGAAAAGACCCCGGAGGTCTTCATGGATGACTTCTTAGTATTAGGGAGCTCATTTGATAATTGCCTAAAAATTTTGACTGGCGTTCTCCACAGATATGTTGAAACTAACCTTGTATTAAATTGGGAGAAGTGTCACTTCATAGTTGAGGAGGGCATTATTCTGGGCCACCGGGTTTCTGCTAGCAGCATTGAGGTTAACAAGGAAAAAATTGATGTCATTAATAACCTTCCACTGCCAACATCAGTAAAAGGGATAAGGAGTTTCCTTGGGCATGCTGGTTTTTATAGAAGGTTTATCCTAGACTTCTCACGGATAACTAAACCACTGTGTACGCTATTGGAAAAGGATATGCCTTTCTAATTTGATGAAACATGACTGAGTGTGTTCGATTTATTAAAGTAAAGACTTGTCTTGGCTCCTATTGTGGTAGCCACTGACTGGACATTCCCTTTGGAGCTAATGTGTGACGCAAGAGATTTTACTATAGGGACGGTCCTAGGCCAACGGAGGGATAAGGTATTCCACACAATATACTATGCCAACAAAACTTTAACTGATGCTCAGCTGAATTATACTACCACTGAGAAGGAACTGCTGGCAGTAGTCTATACATTTGATAAGTTCTGTTCCTACCTCATCGGGACGAAGGTGATCGTCTACACTGATCACTCGGCAATCAAATACTTGATTGAAAAGAAAGATGCATTCCGTTGCAGTTAATTCTTTTGGTCGTTGCTTATCTACGCATTCCGTCTTTAAAAGCCAGCGAGGTAAGGTTCATTGTTATACTGTTGGGTTTGAAAAATTACTTAACAGAGCATGCCTTTAGATTATTCTTGCAAATCAAATATGGCTTCTAAGCGTCCTAGAACTAGTATTGGTCCCCCTCCTCCATCCTCTTCCCAAACTCCTGTTACGGCTTAGGATGCCGTCAAATTTCCATCGAAAGAGGCTTATAAGCGCTATACTAAAATATTTTTGTTGCGTAGTCTGGTGCCTGAGTGAGGGCTTAGGCCTGATGATAAATTGGATGGTCAGATGAATGCTATGATTATCACCATAAAATGGGTGCATTTCACCAAGCCGCCAGAATCAACCGTTGTCGTGGTGGTGAAAGAGTTCTATGCCAATGCCATTGCTGATGGCCCTCAGGCTGTTCCAGTGAGGGGAAAGCTAATCTAATTTGATAGTCGGGCTATCAATGCAGTCTATGGGACTCCCAATTATGATGGGCACGATTATCGAGAAGTTAGGCTTCGAAGTTACAACACTGACAAAATTATTAGTAAACTCTATAAGCCCGGGACTTCTTGGAAAACTAATGAGTATCATGGTGAACGGACATCATTCCCGCAACAGGCCTTAAGCAGGTATGGTAAGGCTTGGTACTCGTTTATCTGTTCTAATATCATGCCTACACGTCATTTAAGTGATGTAACTCGGGAAAGGGCAATTCTGCTCTATGCCATTGTTACGGGTTTAAAGGTCGATATAGGGGTATTAATCAAAGAATCCATCATGAAGGCTATAAAGAGCAATGTTATGTCTGGCCTCCCACACCCGTTTCTTATTACCCGTCTATGCAAAAGGGCGGGTGTTCAGTGGGAGATGGAAGATGTCACCGCCACGCCACGATATACATCATTGATCATCATCTCATAAGTATTATCTGACTGGGAAGAAGCGCGCAAGCATCCTCGAGGAGAGGGCTATTTGCCAGCACCTTAGCCACTGCCATCCAGTGATCCGAAGCCATCCAATGAAGTGGGTACCTCCACTCAGGTGCATGAGCCTCCGTAATCTGAGACCGTTCATCCTGGGGCCCTCGCGGAAATCCTGAATAGCATGAATTTTTTACACGACAAGCTAGACACTGTCGCCCAGTGGTAGAGCCAATTCCACCATTACCATGCAGAGTTTGCAAACACACTGTCCAACATTCATGCTGTTCAGGGAGGTGAGGACGCTGATTTTATACCTTTCCCATTTCCAGCGCCTCCAATTTATGCCCGTATCCACCATAATTTTCGCCTACTAAAAGGCCCGCGCAGATGAACCAGTGAATGTGGAGGATGATGGTGATGATAAAGATATTAAGGTTTGGTGATGATGATGATCTTGATTTGGTAGGTGACGAAGGCGACGATGATCCAAATGCTAGATGATGATACTCAGAGGCCATTGAGGACATTGGCCATATTGCAAGTTTGGGGGAGAATTCCTGTTATTTATTTATATATGAATTGTGTTAGTCTATTAATAGTTGAACTGCTATGTTTATTCATGTTTATGGTGTGAGGATTTGAGTGTGAATCATTTGGGTTGAATAGCCCCAGACTCCTATTTAACTATGTTTTATTTACTTTTGAATATTATTGTGATTATTGTTTTATGTTGTGATTGGTTTATTTTAGATGCATGATTTGTATAGGAGTAGTTAAATTTATATATGAATGCATGTTTTTGGTTGTATATCTTATGTTTATATTTATTATCAATTTGGGATTGCATATTTGGGGATATTTTGGCTATATCAGATATCATTTGGTGGTTAGCCATATTTTTTTTTGGGTTTACGTTGTTCATTGGTATAGTTAATGCCATTTGTTATGGCTTTGCCCTATTTTGACCCTATTTTGACAGGGGTACTTTATAGTTTATAGTTTTTGCCAATTACATGTTGATTAACCCTAGCCCCCAGTCTCTAATTGTTTATATGCTGGGTTAGGGTAGTTTAGCGCTTAAGTTTTGATTAAGGCTTATGACAAGCGCCGTATTATTTTATTGTTTTCTTAGAGTAGTGTCAAATTTATGTGAACTTGGGGCGTGTTAATTACCTAAATCGAGACTATTTTGGATCCATCCTTTTAGCAAGCACTGACCAATTGTCTTTTCTAGTTATGTGTCCAGATTTAGGTTGTCTATTTATTGTGTTGAAAATTAATACGCTGTTAAAACTCTATTGATTTCAAGGTAATAAAAGACTTAGACGCTTTTACACTTTCGGGTCTATAGTTCTAAATATATATATAAAAAAAATTAACAGTCCTGCGGTGGGTTGAGATGAAGCGTGGAAACGCACTCATCCATAAACGCAAACTGGTAAAATCTATTTTGGACTTATGTTGATTATGTGGCCTTTATTGCTTGAGTTATTAGATTCATAGGGGTGTTTTACACCTAATATCCTAAAGTCATCTGGCTTGGGAGTCATTGATCGAAAGCTCACTAATGAGTGCTCTGTTTAGCCTAAAAGTAATCAAGTATTGTCTGAGTTGGAATTTACTTCATATTATTAGAACCTTTTGATCTTTCCTTGTTTTTCCGTCTTGTTCTTAATGCTTGTTATTTACATGGGTTACATAGTAAGCTAATTGGTACTCATAGTTGACAGTTTGATCTTAATTTGGGTTATGGCTAGTTAAGATGTTTGGTTTGTACACACACATGGAGAATTGATCGATTACAATCTCATGTTTATTAATAGACATTAAGCCCTTGTTTATATGTGTTTTGTCCTATTCTCAGAGCATGTTTACGATTGTGCTTAGAAGCCATAATATTAGTCTATAGGTTTAGTCTTCATTCGTATCTTGCAGTAATGGGGTATGGGTGTCTGATAGTTTGCTTAAGGACAAGCAAAAGCTTAAGTTTGGGGGGATTTGATGAGTGGGATTTATACCTGCGAATCAGATCCTTTGTGGCTTAAGTTGTTGCCTGTTTTCAGTCTTTTAGTTAGCTTTTAGTTATGTTCTATTGTTATTTTGTTTAAGTTCTATCATGCAGGGCTTTGCATGATCTTTTCCATTTTCCAGGGGCATAATGGGCATTTTTCTTTGTATTAGTATTGCTGCTTGATGCGAGGATACACTAAGAATCGCACTGCATGCCATCATTAAGTCGATAGACACTGGAAATCGGCACCCCAGCGCCAAGGATTATTGAAGAATCCGCGTCATAGAGCCATATTGTGATGCCCCCAAAATAGGTATACAACACTCATTCTGAGTCGCCAAATACATGGTACAGAAAGCAAACTACAACTTCAATAATACAATTGTCGTGCAAAATACGACAACACATACTGTGAGTTTAAATACAAATATTGTCTTCTAGACAATATCAACACTCAAATAAGTCCTAATTACAATTATTCATACACTATTTTACAAAAATAGTGAGGACTGCTAAAACATCTTTCTAGAACCATCACTCCATACCCCGACTCGATCCTGCTATGTTCTCACCTCCTGAGAAGAAAATGGAACAAAAAGGAAAAGGGTGAGCACAACTAGCCCAGTAAAGAATATTTTGATTAAGATAATATACAACAAATTATCATTAGTCTTCAACAGGGAAAAATCTGATAGAATATAATAAACAACAAGTTTTAGATCAAAACTGCAATGGAAACAGCAATCCACTAGAAGAGTCAAGTAGAGAATGAGTTCTACTATCTTCTAAGATTTAAAAGTCCATCATCAATATTTTATCCATGTAACAACAATCAATATACATCTTTAATCGAATATTCATCTTTGCACTACAGCCAAAGATATTCATTTGTATCACTGAGTTGGTCGTGTTCATCTCAACACTGTTCATCTTTTGCACTACGAGCCAAAGATATTCATCAATTAATCATTCATCTTTACTTCTGGATCAAAGATATTCAATAATATCATCATTAAGGACCGAGGATGATGAAAAACATTTTAGAGAACGAATCCGGTGAGACGGAAGGACAAATATTAGGGATTCGTGTTACGGTTTATCCAAGATCACTAATACTTCATAATAACCAATTTTGAAGCAGAATTCAAAAATAAAGATCAAAACATGGATACAATCAAAGACAGTAACCATAATAGACATCTTGGACAAAAAGGAAAATTTTCATTTTTTGTTGAATAGTGCCGTATTCGTGAATAGTGCCGTATACGTGAATAGTTCTGTATACGTGAATAGTAACCCCAACACAAAAAGTTTCAAATTTGATTAAAAAGTTCAAACCAATAATTCGGCATAATGATATTGAAGAAAATAATATCATTTAAGAAAAAAATAACATCCTTACCTCAAAGAAAAGCGATTACTTGAATGAAAGGTCGGAAGTGATGCTGAATGAAACTTGTACTAACCAAGAACTCTCAAAGTATCTAATTACTCACAAAATACGCTTGATAATATAGAGAGAGAAAGAGAGAAAAGCTTATGTTTACGGTGTGATTTTCAATTCTAACTTAGCCCCTCTATTTATAGGAAAATGTTAGACGCTTGGCGAAGCGAGACTTGACTGCTACACGATGGCTTTACCGCTACTATTCCCACCCACCACATGTGAAATAAAATTCAGCACATTTCTTCACCAATCACAAGTGGGGCCCACTCAATTCTAGAATTTTCCACCAAAATCATTTATAAACCTAATTTTTGAATCAGTCACCTCTTAAAATTCATAACAAATCATTTGTTCATTTTAAATGTTCAAAATTTGTGGACATATACTCAACTTATATATGTATAACGTATCCAAAAATCACAACGATCCAACTATTCGGATTAAAAATTATAACTCACATAATATATCATAAAAATACTGATTTGATTTTTAATACCTCCATTCCGATAAAAATACTGATAAAACACCTCAACATTAATTCCTTCAATTATAACCACATAAAATAAATAAATCCATCATTTATATCCGCATCAAATAAATATTTCCTTATCATATAAACCAATAATTAATTATTCATAAATAATATTACAGAATCACAATTATGACAACCATGTCATTCCTAGGAAAGAGGGGGCTTTCCGATAAGGATTTCTCCTTACTGGCGCGCATTTAGGTGACCAAACCTCTCCTTGACAGAACTTTCTAGACATTGCCATTAATGCTATCTAATAATATTATTCAAATAATATGAATTATTGATGTGATAATGGGAATATTGTGCAGTGATAATTATTGAAACAACAATAATATAAAATATCAACGCAACAATTATTGAATCAATAAAATCAAATATTGAATAAGTAACTCTTCGTAACAATTATTGAGTAGTGCCTTCTTACGTCACGAATCAATAATTCAACAATACTATGTAATGTCGTGTACTCTTTATTCAACCACGCGTATTCATCGTATTTTAACCACGTGTATTCCAACGGTGTTAGCGGTAACAATAATTATGTCGTTATTTATAAAACTCAAACTTTGTCGTTTTTCTTCATCAGATAGTTATTACGTTATGGGGCCCTGATTGATCTAGCGTCGTATATGGATATTTAAAAAAAAAAGAATATTCCACGACCAAACAAATATTCCCCGAAAAAAGGAATATTTTATAACCACTTGCTTATTTTATAAAATTTGCACATTTCACCCATAACCAAAGTATTATATCAAATTAACACCTTATTAATTTAGAATAATGAATAGAGAAAATTCAATTTTATTTATAATAAGTTGGGGTCTTACACATATCACTTTGGACTTTACTGGAAATAGGCACCCCAACGCCAATGCTCGGTGCCCCAATGCCAACGCCCCGGTGCCCAACGCCAATTACCGAGCCCTAGCGCCATGCTCCTGTCACCCTCACGCCACAGCGCCGAGGTCTCTTCATGGAGTCGCACCGCAGCGCGACCTCTTGTCTTTTGAAGCCCACGTGGCACCGCAACGCCACTTGCTAGTTCAACGCTCGCGCCGCAGCGCGACCTCCGGTGTCCAGACAGTAAAGAAGCTTTAAATGACCTAAAGAGAGAGGAGATGAAGGGACTTAATATCAGCAGCCTGCGATAGAAATCTCAAAGAGTTAGCGTAGCTTAGAAATAGTTATTACAGTCTTAAATTCTTAGAAGAGAAAGAAGTTGTGCTTCAAAGGAGGAACATTTATTGCATTTTACAGATGTTCAGTAGCTACGTAGTGAAGAGAAGATTTGGAGGAAGAACACTTCAAAACAGGAGTTTTCTTATTCCAAATCTCCCATTTATTTGTGTATTATTGAAAATGTGTAATGTATTGAAAATGTGTGTTAGTACCATAGATATGAACTAACTCCATTTTTAGGATTATAATGTAACCTTTTGTTTAGCTTAATTAACTTTCTCTCCTATTTTATATAATGAATCATTTTGGAATAAGTTGTTGTATTTTGTATTTAATGACTAATTACTTGACAGAGAAATTGGAATAGATAATAATGGAAATTAACAAATGGATGTTATTATCTATCTTTAAATACAACAACACCTGTTATGACCATGCCAATGGAATGTGTGCATAAACTGCAAATAGGATAGACATATCCCTATTTGCCTTGTGTGGCCTTGAGACTTAGCTTAATGACCTTGGCCTAGTTATTTTCACCAATAGACATATTGTGATTTATCTGGCTAGGGATGTGCATTTGACCTTCGATAGAAGCTTATGCGTATTTATTGTTCTCGGTTGACCATTCCTTGATTCTTTTGTAATTTGGAGAGTTAGGAGATTAGGCGACGCATTAGGGGAGTTGTAATCCTATCTTGACTTCCTAGCACAACTACTTCTCTTATTCTTAGAGTTTTAATCACATAGCTTAACCAACCAACTTGTTTTACTTGTTTAGATAAGATAAGTAACGACTTTACCTTAGTAATTGTTATCTCTTAAGACTTTGTCCTCGTGGGTTCGACACTCAACTTTCATATATTACTTGTGGACCGCGTATTGGTGTGTTGTCGCGAGCAACCAAAAATAAAACCTTACTGCGAAAGATAATAATGTAGCAGTACAAGTAAGAGTCGATCACACAGAGAATGATTAGTCTTAAAGGGGGGGTTTATAATTTGATTTCACTAATTAACAAGAACATAATTTAAAGTGATAAGAATTACCAAGGAATTAAAGATTTCAGTTCTTCCGGTTCAGTATCACCTTTTTACAACAATAGAATAATTAAGTAAAGCAATATTTATCCTTCAATGAAATTAATAGCCCTAGATAGCAACAAGCTCTACTATCCGAAACTCCCCTTAGATTATCACTTAATGAAATAAGCTCTTCACAAGATTTTAACTATTACATAACCTAGAACAAGCTCTCTAGATTTAATATAATAACAGCATTAAGAACTAGGGAATTAGACTAATCCAAGCAACAATCACACAAGCTCGGATTATTTACTTGTCTTCCGATAATCATAGGAACAATATCAATTACACGTAATATTGTCCCTTAATCTAGCAGATGAGATTAATCAAATTGACTTAACCGATCACATTAAACCAATCAGAATAAATATCATTCAACAGTTAAAATATATTATCAAGAATGAACTTCATGTTAGAAGGAATAAATAGTGTATACTTAATCAAACCATTACCTGTAAAAACGGTTCAACATCCCCTTCAAACTGAATAAAGGAACTAGCCTAACATAATAAGTCCAAAGAATACTTTCTTGAATTATAAAAGGGTTGAGGACAACAACCTCACTATGGAGGTGATCCTCTTTCCCTACTAAATACACTAGAATTTGGAGAAGATGGGGAATGGTGTGTGAATTAATGTGTGAATTCCCCCTAGCTTCACTTGGTATTTATAGGCACTCAAGTATACAAGATAGTCAAGATCCAACAACTAATCTTGGTCATGTGCATCAGCCATCTAAGGCAAATAACACCCCAAAAACGTTTCCATGTGATGTGCTAAAAGTCTAAAATTGACAACTAAACTGATCAGCACCTTGTAAGCCAATTTTGAATCAGCAGACCACCGATTTTGGAATTGGGAAAAGAATAAAAGTTGTAGCCCTGGATTTTCTAATGAATTTGGTCTTTTCAATCACCTGATTTGGAGTTGGGAAGCTCAAGTTATGGCCCAAATACTCCAACTGGTCCGAACAGGAATCCAGTCCATGCGGGATTCGGGTCAGCTATCTAAAAAGCAATTTTTGGAGGCCCAAATGAACTTGGATTTTTGCTCACCATACCATTCCGGGAAGCTTGAGAAGTCCACTAAAAACGTCAAGCAGACCACATTCTCATTTGGAAACTCTAACATAATTCAAATCGCAAGCGAAGGCCCAGAGGTCAATCTGTCAAGAAGCCAAACAATCTGAAATTTTCAGCTTCGACGTCCGTCGGTAAAATGGTCATAACTTTCTCACCCGCGCTCTAATTTAGGCGTTTCAAGATGATCCAGAAAGCTAAGAAATAGATCTACAACTTTCTTTCTGTGAGCTTTGAGAGATATTGGTTGGACGAAAGACAAAATTGAGCCTCAAGTGAACGGACTGATTTCAAAACAATCCAAAAGTGTGGAAATAACTCATTTTTCATTTAATAGCTCCATTTGCAACCTAAATCAAAATATAAGAACAGTGAGTACATTTAGGTGCCAAATAAGTATAAAAGACTAGACATTAAGAGATAAAAACATAACATAATTTATACTTATCAAATTCCCCCACGCTTATCTTTTGCACGTCCTCGGGCAAAACAAAAATAAACTATAACAAAAATTTAACTAATCAAACTAACAAACTTGACAACCTTGAGCCACAAATTAAAATGAACTTTAACATTGGCCTCAAAGATTCAAAACAGTAACTCTTGAAAAACTTCAAAACACTGCTAATCTAAAATTCAAGCTTACTTATCAATCTTACTCTACTCTTATCCCTTCGTGTGTGTGTGAATCCACATGTACCAACTCAATCAGAACTCAGAAAAATTTGTGAAATCAAAGCTTTGAAGGAGAAAGAAAAATTCTAAACATCTATTTTCACACTACTCTCAGTTAACATAAGCAAATAACACTAGAAGATCAAGAGGCTTTTCTTCCTTCGGTAAGTGCATTTTATGCTCCGTCTTACCAGCGAGTGCATTTTACGCTCCATCTCGCATGCCACGTGTTTATGAATGAGTGCGTTTTACGCTCCATCTCAACTCACCACATCAATCATTATTTTTTTTATTTCCTTTTTTTTATTTATTGCTAAATCAAACATCTAACCTTTGCCTAAATCATTTCCCCTTTCTTAAATAAAACCTCATGTTTACATCAAGTTATGATCAAACAAATGAAAGAGTTCAAGAATTTCTCCCCTCGACATTTAATTGAAATAAATAAATAAATCCTTTCCAAGTTAAAACTACGTCGACCAAATGGACAAGTGCTCAAAATAGAAGGGTCTCAAATAAAGTAAAAATCAACAAAGAAAACCAAATTCAAATTACACAACGTCTATCAATTTTCCAAAATGTTATCAACGAGAATCAAGATTTTATCATTGGTCAAAAATCAAAATCCAAATTAACTCATTGCTCAAGTGACTTATTTTAAAAACTACCCCATTTTCGTAGGAAACACGATTGCACTTAGCATGTACAACAAGCCTTTAAACCCCAAGGTTACCCCAAGTGGACGAGTTTTGTCTCGTGAGGGTTTGCAGAGAGAATATACCCACAAAATTCAAACTAACAAAGTCAAAAAAAAATAAAATTAAACACCCTAAATTTTAAAATACCCTAAATCCTTCCCCCACACTTAAAACATACATTGTCCCTAATGTAAAGTAAAATGCAAAGAAAAGCAAAACAACTTAATCAAAATATAAATGCAAAAATAAAAAGAAATGAACTCACCTTGGGTTGCCTCCTAAGTAGCGCCTTTATTTATTGTCATTGGCTTGACATTAAACCTCATAATCTTCATAAACTGGATCCACCAAATCCAGCAGCTCAATATTTTCCATTTGATATCCTTCATAGAAGGGTTTGAGCCTATGACCATTCACTTTAAAAATCTTCCCTGTGCTTGGACTTTGAATTTCCACTGAACCATGATTAAAAATGTCAGTAATAATAAAAGGCCAGACCCAACGAGAGCGCAACTTACCTGGAAATAATTTTAGCCTTGAATGATAAAGGAGAACTTTCTATCCAATAACAAAGTTCTTCTTAGTAATCTTCTTGTCATGAAAGGCTTTTGTTTTCTCTTTATAAATTTTAAAGCTCTCGTATGCATCATTCCTCAATTCCTCTAGCTCTTGCAACTGCAACTTTCTATGGACTCCAACTGAATCTAAGCTTATATTACATTGTCTAACTGCCCAAAAAGCCTTGTGTTCTAACTCCACTGGTAGATGACATGGTTTCCCAAACACTAACCTATAAGGTGACATACCTATTGGAGTTTTGTAAGCTGTTCTATAGGCCCAAAGTGCATCTTCTAACCTTAGACTCCAATCTTTTCTACTCGGCTTGACTACTTTTTCTAGAATGGACTTGACCTCCCGGTTGGATACCTCAGCCTGCCCATTGCTCTGTGGATGGTAGGATGTAGAAACTTTATGCATCACATTGTATTTCTTGAATAGTGTCGCTAGCATCCTATTGCAGAAGTGGGTTCCCTTATCACTGATTATGGCCCTTGGCGTTCCAAACCTGACAAATATATTAGACTTGACAAAATCTGCAACAACTTTAGAGTCATCAGTCATGGTGGCTTTAGCTTCCACCCATTTAGAAACATAATCAACAGCCAAAAGAATGTAAACATTACCATAAGAAGCAGGAAATGGTCCCATAAAATTAATACCCCAAACATCAAAAATTTTAATAATTAAAATAGGTGTTTGTGGCATTTGATTCCTACTCGATATATTTCCTGTCTTTTGAAAATTTTAACATAACTTACAGAACTGATTAGAGTCCTTAAAAATAGTCAGCCAAAAGAAACCACATTCCAAAACCTTATGAGATGTTCTTTTAGGCCCAAAATGGCCTCCACAAGCATAAGAGTGACAAAAAGTTAGAATAGATAAGAACTCACTTTTAGGCACACACCTTCTAACTATCTGGTCAGCACAAAATTTTCATAATTATGGATCATCCCATATATAATAATTAGCATCACTCTTAAGCTTTTCTTTTTGGAATTTAGAGAACTCACTAGGAACATAGGCACTCATTAAGTAATTCACGATATTGGCATACCAAGGTATAGCCTCATCAACGGAAAATAAATGTTCATATGGAAAAGAATCATGCAATGGTAGCGCCTCTTCATCCTTAATCAGCCTGCTCAAGTGATCCGCCACCAAGTTGTCCGCCCCCTTCTTATCCTTGATCTTCAAGTCAAATTGTTGTAGCAATAGAATCCATCTAATGATTCTTGGTTTGGATTCCTTCTTGGTTAGCAAATACCTGAGAGCAACATGGTCAGAATAAACTACAGCAGATACGATCTAAACTTATCTAAAGAAAATACAACATATAAGAGTTCTTTTTCAGTCGTAGTGTAATTAATCTGAGCAGCATTTAGAGTCCTAAAAGCATAATAAATGGCATGGACAACTTTGTCAACCCTTTGGCCTAAGACAGCTCCTACTACATAGTTGCTTGCATCACACATGATCTCAAACGGAAACTTCTAATTTGGTGGTTGTATTACCGGTGCCGAGGTCAATAACTTCTTCAATTTGTCAAACGCCTCCTTGCACTTGTCTTCAAATTGGAATTCCACATCCTTTTGCAGAAACTTACACAATGGCAAAGCTATTTTCGAGAAGTCCTTGATAAATCTATGATAAAAACCTGCATGACCAAGGAAAGAACGAATCTCCCGCACACTTACGGGGTAAGGCAGAGCAGTAACAATTTCTATCTTAGCTTTATCCACTTCTAATCCTTTAGCTGAAACTACATGGCCAAGTACTATACCTTTCTCCACCATAAAGTGACACTTTTCCCAATTAATAACAAGATTAGTTTCTAACCATCTATCTAGCACACGAGTTAGATTATCAAGGCATACATCTAAAGAATCACCATGTATTGTGAAGTCATCTATAAATACTTCAATGTTGTTTTCAAGAAAATCAGAAAAGATGTTTACCATACATCGTTGGAAGGTACCTAGTGCATTACACAGTCCAAAAGGCATTCTACGATACGTAAATGTACCAAAAGGACATGTGAATGTGGTATTTTCTTGGTCTTCGGGTGCAATCATAATTTGGTTATAACCTGAAAAACCATCTAAAAAATAGTAATAAGCATGGCCAGCTAATCTTTCCAACATTTGATTAATAAAAGGGAGAGGAAAGTGATCTTTTCTAGTTACAACATTTAACTTCCTGTAATCAATACAAACTCTCCATCATGCCTGCATACGTGTTGGCACTAACTCATTATCATCGTTTTTGATGACTGTGATTCCAGATTTCTTTATTACTACATGTACTGGACTTACCCATTGACTGTCTGAGATGGGGTAGATTATACCTGCATCAAGTAATTTTAGCACCTTCTTCTTCACTACCTCCATCATGGGTGGATTAAGTCTTCTTTTTGCATCTCTAGTGGGCTTGGCTCCATCTTCCAAAAGGATTCTATGCATGCACGTGCAGGACTAATACCTTTGATATCTGCTATAGTTCAACCAAAGACTGTTATGTGGTCCTTTGTCCTCTTGTACTTTGGTTTGATTGTTAGCAATAATCACTGGTAGTGTCTCATTCTTCCCTAAAAATGTATACTTCAAGAGTATGGATAAAGGTTTCAGTTCTAAGTTTGGGGCCTGCACAACAGATAGTAATAAATTTTGATGAGAACTAGGCAATTGAATAAAATAAACTGCATATTTATCTGAGGTTTTAGGTAAAGAATGTAATGCGGCTACAGTCTCCTTCAAGTCCTAATTCTGCTCAATCTCTTCCTCTTTATCTAATTCCAGACTGTTGGTGATGGCGACCTCCAAACTTTCCCTTTGTGTGTGTTCAAAAGACTTCTGCACTAAAGAGTCAAGTACATCAATAGAAAAAATAGGGTGAATATCACTAGGGTGCGTCATGGCCTCATATATGTTGAATTGTATCTTTTCACCATCAAACTCCATAGTTAAGGTTCCATTATGCACATCAATCATAGTCCTTGCTGTTTTCAAGAATGGCCTCCCTAAAAGTATATGTGCAGGATTTGGGGATTTATCATCATCCATATCCATTATGTAAAAATCTGCAGGAAAGATTAGTTCATTCACCTGCACCAAGACATCTTCAATTACCCCTTGGGGGTAAGTGTTAGTATGATCAGCCAATTGAATAATAACACCAATTTATTTCAAAGGACCTAGATTTAAAGAAGCAAAAATAGATAATGGCATGACATTAATTGAAGCTCCTAAATCTAGCATAGCTTTCTCAACTCTGGTATTACCTATTCTACATGGAATTGTAAACATGCCTGGATCTTTACATTTAGGGGGCATTTTTCTTTGAAAGACTACTGATACATTCTCACCAACAATGACTCTTTCATCATTTTATAATTTTTTTTATTAGTGCATAATTCTTTCAAAAATTTTGCATACCTAGGCACTTGCTTAATTGCATCTAGTAAAGGAATATTCACCTCTACCTTCCTGAAAGTTTCTAGAATTTCTTTCTCTTGCCCATCCTTCTTTGAAGTTTTGGGATTCCTGGGAGGAAAAGGTAAAGGATTAGTCTTTAACTGAACAGGAGTGTTAGGTTTTACATTTGATATTTCTGCATCCTCCTTAGCCTTATCTTCCTCAAATTCACCAGTAGCTTTTGGTGTTTCCAATTGTTTTCCACTCCTCAAAGTTATGGCACATGCATTCTCTCTCGGATTGACAATAGTTTGAGAAGGTAGCTTCCCTGAACTTTGAGAGTCCAATCAACCAACTGTCGTAGCAAGTTGACTCATTTGATTTTCTAGATTGTGGATGGAAGTCCTTGTCTCTTGCTGGAATTGTTGTGTTTGATTCATGAATGCCTTGAACATGTCCTCCAGAGATGTTATAGAATTAACAGGAGCAGCTTGTCTAGGTTGGTACTGTGGTTGAGCTGGTTGAAAACCTTGCTGCCCATTTGGGAAAACACCTTGCACCGGTGGCCTAGTACCTCCATAGCTCAAATTGGGATGATCCCTCCATCCAGAATTGTAAGTGTTAGAGTAGGGATCATATTTTCGCTGAGAATGTCCTTGATAATCCCCTACTACATTTGCCTGTTGCATAGTATCATCCTCTTGTAGTGTTGGGCATGCATCTGTATTGTGATTTGTTAACAAACAAATACCATAAGCCTTTGTTGTTGGTATGTTTCCTGTATCCATTTGACGAACAAGAGAAGTTAGACTTGCAATTTGTTATTCAATAGCAGAAACTTTTACCTCATTCACATTCCTAGGTGAGAAATCAAGTCAACTACCAAATTGATGAGAATTAGCTGCCATATTTGCAATGAGATTTCTTGCAGCCTCAGGAGTCTTGTCCACCAGAGCTCCTCCACTAGCAGCATCAATCATGCTCCTATCTGTAGATAAAAGACCTTAATAGTAGCATTGGATGAGGAGTTGATCACTAATTTGATGATGGGGGCAACTTGCACATAGTTTCTTAAAACGTTCCCAATACTCGTGTAGGGTTTCTCCATTATTCTGCCTCACACCACAGATTTCTTTTCGAATGTTGGCTACTCTTGAAGCGGGAAAATATTTTTCTAAGAATAATCTTTTCATCTCTTCCCATTTTGTGATACTTCCAGAGGGTAGATAGTAAAGCCAATCCTTAGCCAAATCTTTTAGAGAAAATGGAAAGGCTCTCAACTTGATTTGTTCTTCCGTTACTCCGGTTGGCTTCATACTTATGCGTACCACATTAAATTCCTTCAAATGTTTGTGAGTGTCTTCACCTGCCAAACCATGAAAAGTAGGTAAAAGATGTATTAGTCCAGATTTTAATTCAAAATGAGTATTAGCATCTAGATTAGGGAAGGTTATGAATAAGGGTTGTTGATTCAAAGTAGGGGCCGCAAGCTCCTTCAAAGTTCGGGTTTCTGCTATGGTGTCTTTCTCTTCACAATTTTCCCGAGCTACCTTCCTTAATCTACAAATGGTTCTCTCTATTTCTGGATAACACTTTAAATCACCTTGATTAGTAGATTGAGTTTTGGACATAAACAATCAAATGAAATTCAAATTACCTGAGTACAACAAACAAAAAAAATAATAATAAATAAAGATAAGAATAATGATAACAAAGAAAAATAAACTAAAATCATTCCCCGGCAACGGCGCCAAAATTTGGTGTGCTATCGCGAGCAACGAAAAATAAAACCTTACTACGAAAGATAATAATGTAGCAGTGCAAATAAGAGTCGATCCCACAGAGAATGATTAGTCTTATTTTATGCTTTGTTTACCAAGGGGGGGTTTATAATTTGATTTCACTAATTAACAAGAACAGAATTTAAAGTGATAAGAATTACCAATGAATTAAAGATTTCAGTTCTTCCGGTTCAGTATCATGTTTTTACAACAATAGAATAATTAAGTAAAGCAATATCTATCCTTCAATGAAATTAATAGCCCTAGATAACAACAAGCTCTACTATTCGAAACTCCCCTTAGATTATCACTTAATGAAATAAGCTCTTAACAAGATTTTAACTATTACATAACCTAGAACAAGCTCTCTAGATTTAATATAATAGCAGCATTAAGAACTAGAGAATTAGACTAATCCAAGCAATAATCACACAAGCTCGGATTATTTACTTGTCTTCTGATAATCATAGTAATACTCAAAAGTTTGACCACAATCATGTATCACTAATTGCTATTTATGATTAGGAACAATATCAATTACACGTAATATTTTCCCTTAATCTAGCAGATGAGATTAATCAAATTGACTTAACCGATCACATTAAACCAATCAGAATAAATATCATTCAATAGTTAAAATAGATTATCAAGAATGAACTTCATGTAAGAAGGAATAAATAATTTATACTTAATCAAACCATTACTTGTAAACAAGGTTCAACTGTTGGAAATTATAGGAATTAACAAGACGAATAATATAGTAAATTGAAACAACTTAGCTAGAAAACCGAGGCGTAGCATAGCTACTGTCCTAAAAAGTGATCTCGCCCCCACTGATAATAATCACAGTACATATAGGTTGTCGGCGGTCACTCTTCAGGATTCAACGGTGAAGTCTCTGATCATGTGTACTCACGAAAGGAGGCTTTGGACTTGTCTATGTGGATTGCCCAATTAACAGAGTTTCTATATACGGAAGAAAGAACTGATTTTAGAGAGAAGGAGAAGAAAAAGAAAAACCTCCAACTCATTCTGCTGTGTGTTTCTTTTTAAGAACAAATAGCACCAGAAGAAGGGAAAACATTTTAAGCAGCTTGGAAGTTACAAAACGTTTTAAGCAATAATGATAATAAAAGCACAAAACGGCTAGGGAATTAACTCCGGGGTTACATAAATAAATACCAATTAAATTGGGAGTTACAGAAATAAATAGCCGATATGGGACTTTGATAAAACCATAATTTTTAAGCATAACCAACAATCCCCCACATGATTCAAAATTATCAAAGAAAAATAAATTAAAAAGAAGTGAGAAGGGCAATGGATTTTAGATACATAATGTCGATACCTTGTGGGTTTGAATCGACACTTAGTGGAACAAGCTAATGATTGTAGATTATAGGTGAACTATATTCTTGAACCTATTATCTATGATACAATCAATTTGACTTGCACACATATCTAAAAATCCTGAATCCACACAAGTTCGCGGTTAGGCGCGTTCAAGGCCATGCACCATATCCCAGATTTTCATAAAGGCTCTAGAGAGTTTGCCAAAGACTCTCATAGGAAGCGGCCTACACTTTCACCTTTATATAGGTGAACCCATCAAATGTATACTGACATACACCACCCTTTAGGGCTATGAGTTTCATTAAGAATCTAAATGATTCATCCTATCACAATTTGTCAGTAAGCACCACATGCACACAAGAAGGGATATAAATAATTGTAGTGCTATAATTAAGTAATTACGTGACTTGTTGTTACTCATTGAACCCAATTCATGGGATCTCCAATCACATGGGTTGGGTTTCCATCGCGTATTACTTACTCAAGATGTTGGCAATAGTCTCATCCCTCTGGATGTTTATTGGACACTATTTTTAATCAATCCCTTTGTTAGTCTTTTCAGACCACAAATTCCATGGAAATAACACCGTTTACTGATTAGTTCTCATTCAATATTATGTCTCAAGCGAATATGTCTCTGTATTTCCCATTAAACACATAGTTCATTGCTTGTCCAATAGCAGCTTGAGAATCACAATGCAGAGATATAGAAGGAATTGGTTTAGGCCACAATGGTATGTCTGCCAATAAATTCCTCAGCCACTCTGCTTCTGTACCTGTCAATTCTAATGCAATGAATTCAGATTTCGTAGTAGATTTAGCAGTATAGTTTGTTTAGCAAATCTCCAAGAGACAACTCATCCACTTAAAGTAAACACATATCTAATAGTGGAACTTGTTTCATCATTAGCAGATACCCAATTAACATCACAATATCCTTCAAAAATATTAGGATGATCAGAAAAATGTACATTTACATTAACTGTTCCTTTAAATACCTCATTAGACGTGACAATGCATTCCAATGATCTTGTGAAGAATTATGAGTATATTTGCTAAGTCTACTAATAACATATTCAATATCAGGTTGAGTACATGCAATTCATTAAGTACATTACATTATCAATGATTATGGCATCTTCAATTTGTGCAATACCAATCCCCTTTATTTTCCTTTAAATGCACACACTAGAGTCACAAGGTGTTCCTAATGGCTCTTCATTAAAGAAATTAAATTTCTTAAGAATTTCATAATAAAAATAAACCATGTGCATTTTTATTAATTCTCATGCCAAGAATCAAGTTTATTTTTCATGTCAAATTTAGAGAATAAAAATATTTTAATAGTTTTCACAATTTTCTCACCAGTACCAAATATCAGTAAATCTTCCACATATAAATAAATAATCACATCACAATTTTCATGCTTTTGTATCTCATGCATATATCACATTTCTCACTTCACATTTTATGTATAATTCGCATTTTATACACGCTTCATCTTTCTCATATTGTACATTTATACATGCTTGACATCTGATATATGCTCCATAATGATCATACTTTGCATTCCTCAAATTATATAGT
The DNA here is from genome assembly GCA_020205615.1 of Panax quinquefolius. Classification (NCBI taxonomy): domain Eukaryota; kingdom Viridiplantae; phylum Streptophyta; class Magnoliopsida; order Apiales; family Araliaceae; genus Panax; species Panax quinquefolius. The sequence continues at coordinate 52,092,973 of CM035152.1, read as the reverse complement.
TCACATAGAACAATTAACTTTAAATTATCAACAGACTATTAACAATTATTATCACATTGTTGCACGAAGTGCACATTAAAATAATTCACAAGAATTTCACATAATGCTGAACATTAGCACATAACAACAAGTATTGAAAAAACTTGCTTTAAAATTATCAATAGTTCGGTCAACTTTTAACTTCTTTTTAAACACCCAACAGATTTACTTCTTTTTAGTCAAAATAACTAGCTCTCATGTATGATTACTCATAATGGATAACATCTTTTCAAAAGATTGCATCAAATGACTCCATTGCTTCTTAGGGTCATCTTCAGTTATCAAAAGTCTATATGCAACACTATTTGAAACATATCTAGTAAAAATACAAACCATTGTTTTATGTCCAATTTTATTCCCTTTTTTTAAAATTCTGGTATAGCTACTTTAGCTAGACACCCCCACATTTTAAGATACCCCAAGTTAGGTGCATTTTCCTTCCATAATTGACATGATAAGGAGTTTATCCTTTTATGTGGAACTCTATTAAAAAATTGATTATTTAGAAAAGTGAGCTTCTCCCCACATATTAGAAGCTAATTAACATGACATTCATCATATCTTTAAGTATTCTATTTTTCCTTTCAAACTAATTTTCAACCTCAGTTTTATTTAATAAACATTTCTTCCGCTTCATCTTTTAAAGGCAATGAGATAGATTTGATAATATCTAGAATTATCACAGTTTTTACCATCTTTGCCACATGAACCAAATTAACATAAAATAATAGAACATAAAAACAGAAGAAAGACTTCGTCATGCACAATTCATATAAATGCTCAATTATTTACCATTAATCTTTCAGCACATAAGAAGTGAATTTAGGTAATAATTCAATTAAATTACTAAAACCTAAATCACCTCACTAGGAACAAGGGTACATGTGTTATTACAACATGGTAATTTAATTCCAAGCACCAACAATTAATATTTCAAAAATATTAACAAAGGAATTAAATGACAGACAATATTACTCAAATAATATTCCAAGTATGCTATAAACACATTAAAAATACTTTCATAAAATTTACAATAAAGATCTTATCATCACCAAAGATTATTGTAATTTTATGGAATTTTTATGAAGATCATGCAAATTATCACAATTAATTAACTATTGCATAATTAAATTAGATATTAACTAAAATTATCCAAGTATATTAATTTCCCAAAACTTCGGTGAAAATAATAATTTTATGCCAATAATTAATATCTGCTAAATTTTTAGAATTTAATAATTACAATAACTATTTACAGAAAAGAAAGTGGAAAGAAAATAACCAACATTTCAACAAAAGTAATGTACTGATTCACATAATCTCAGTTCTCACATTATGAAATACCATTTCTACCACCAAACACCCATTCTTGTTATTATCTGAGCACAATGGCAATATTTCCCTTCATCCCAAATTCCAATAAAATTATTACGTTGAACAGCCATTCAAAATGCCTTGTTCTAATAAAGCATTTTATCCATTCATCTAACTCACACTCAAATAAACCACCAAGCCTCAGCAGAGTCAATCAAGAAGCCAGAACTCCGTTCATAGTCCATTTCTATCATATGGTTTAATAACATTTTTTTCATTGTCGTAGTAGACCGAGTTGGATCATTGGTGGGCCCCACAATTATGTAACTGTCGAATACAAAAAACGATAGAAATATTCTTTTTAAAAATTATTAACGATATCATCACTGTTTAAATACTTCGATAATAAAAATACAGTAACACTTGATATTCTACGCTGTTACTAATAGAGTGATAGTATGTTATCTTTATGAAAAATGTAATGGTCGAAAGTTCAGTTTTAAATCACAGATCGATGATTACAATCTCTATATGTGATTAATTATTTACAAATTTAGTCTAGATTAAACTGTATAAATATTCTTTCTCTAGGTAAATTATATAAATTTTTGATATATTATTTAGCAATATTCTAATAAAAATACTGTGAAAAGATGATAGGTCCGATCCATGGGTTCCATGTCCCACCTCAAAACAAAGATAAAGAAAAAGAATTTAGTGGAGTACAAAGGAAAGGACGCTTATAGAATTTTATTAATTTTTCATTTTTTTAAAAAAATCACATAATTCTTACGTACACCCACATACATATTACGAACCCTACATGTTAAGTGAGGTTTCACAATATATATATATATATATATATATTATTTTATTTTTTTTTGTGTATGTTTATGTTACTTTTTTTTATACGATAGTAGTAGGATTGTCGGTTTGGTTTGGCCACTCCAATTGATATGTCAGCTCAGCTGTCAGTTTTCTGCCTTGGACATCCAGGTCAGCGTCTAATCCCTCCACGTGGATCACGTTTACCACCTCCTACGATCATCTCCCTATACTCTCATCTTACCGTTGATGAGGAGTGGCCCACTTTAATGTGATCCCTACTTTGTTCCAATTGATGACGTTTTTAAGAATACTGTATTTAATTAAAATTTTAAAAAATTTAAATATTTTAAAAGTTTTGTTGTATTCAATCAAGATATTTAAAGAGTTTATAAAAGTTTAATGGTATTAAATTATAACTTTTGTAATGTTTTTAAAAACAAAGTGATATTGAATTGAGACTTTTATAAAGTCTATAAAAGTATTTTGGTATTTAAAAAGTCATATATTTTTTAAGATTTCTATCAAATGATAGAGTTTGATTGATAGAAATTATTGGAATCTCTCTCAAGTTGATGTGAATTCATCCCTCACCAAAACTCCAACAACATGTAGTGCTCAAACTTTACATACTGGAAACAAAAAAAATATAAAGAATAAGATTATCCTGAAGATTATCCAGGCATGTTATTATCCATGTTATGTTCATCTATATATAAGATCGACAACATTAACAGAACATTTTAACATTTCAAATTTATAGTTTCTAACTAAAATAACATGTATTCTTGTAGATAGATTAAAATCACTTTTTAGATTGTTGAAAATTATAGCAATTAACAAGACGAATAATATAGTAAATTGGAACAACTTAATTTGGAAAAACCGAGGCGTAGCAGATATCTATCTTGTCTAAAAAGTGATTTACTTTCAATCGATAATAATCACGATACATATACATGGGTCGTGGCCATCACTCTCCATGATTCAACAATGAAGTCTCCGATCGTGTGTCTTTCGTGGAAGGAGGCTTTGACTTGTTTACATGTGGGTTCTTAATTAATGAGTTTCTATATACGGAAGAAAGAACTGATTTTAGAGAGGAGGAGAAGAAAAAAAAAACCTCCAACTCATTCTGCTGTGTGTTTCTTTTTAAGAACAAATCTTTTTAAGAACAAATAGCACCAGAAGAAGGGAAAACATTTTAAGCAGCTTGGAAGTTACAAAACGTTTTAAGCAATAATGATAATAAAAGCACAAAACGGCTAGATAATTAACTCGGGGGTTACATAAATAAATACCAATTAAATTGGGAGTTACAGAAATAAATAGCCGATGTGGGACTTTGATAAAACCATAATTTTTAAGCATAACCAACATCAACATCCCCTTCGAACTGAATAAAAGAACTAGCCTAACATAATAAGTCCAGAGAATAGTTTCTTGAATTATAAAAGGGTTGAGGACAACAACCTCACTATGGAGGTGATCCTCTTTCCCTACTAAATACACTAGAATTTGGAGAAGATGGAGAATGGTGTGTGAATTAATGTGTGAATTCCCCCTAGCTTCACTTGGTATTTATAGGCACTCAAGTATACAAGATAGTAAAGATCCAACAACTAATCTTGGTCATGTGCATCAGCCATCTAAGGCTAATAACATCCCAAAAACGTTTCCATGTGATGTGCTAAAAGTCCAAAATTGACAACTAAACTGATCAGCACCTTGTAAGCCAATTTTGAATCAGCAGACCACCAATTTTGGACTTGGGCAAAGAACAAAAGTTGTAGCCCTGGATTTTCTAATGAATTTGGGCTTTTCAATCACCTGATTTGGAGTTGGGAAGCTCAAGTTATGGCCCAAATACTCCAACTGGTCCGAACAGGAATCCAGTCCATGCGGGATTCGGGTCAGCTATCTAAAAAGCAATTTTTGGAGGCCCAAATGAACTTGGATTTTTGCTCACCATACCATTCCGGGAAGCTTGAGAAGTCCACTAAAAACGTCAAGCAGACCACATTCTCATTTGGAAACTCTAACATAATTCAAATCGCAAGCGAAGGCCCAGAGGTCAATCTGTCAAGAAGCCAAACAATCTGAAATTTTCAGCTTTGACGTCCGTCGGTAAAATGGTCATAACTTTCTCACCCGCGCTCTGATTTAGGCGTTTCAAGATGATCCGAAAAGCTAAGAAATAGATCTACAACTTTCTTTCTTTGAGCTTTGAGAGATATTGGTTGGACGAAGGACAAAATTGAGCCTCAAGTGGACGGACTGATTTCAAAACAATCCAAAAGTGCGGAAATAACTCATTTTTCATTTAATAGCTCCATTTGCAACCTAAATCAAAATATAAGAACAGTGAGTACATTTAGGTGCCAAATAAGTATAAAAGACTAGACATTAAGAGATAAAAAAATAACATAATTTATACTTATCACGTATGCTTGCGCACGATTTAGCAATAGCGAAATCGACCAACACAAAACCCCCTCAAAAGGATGGAAGTCTTGGAACTGGTCAAACTGTGACATCACAGCCAGTGGGTGATAAGTAATCATGCCCCTCAAACCAGCCTAAGAGGGATATAATCCATGTCAGGAGCATGAGTAATGAAGCTGTAGGGTGAACTAAGCCATGTACATGGCAGAATGTCAAACGGATCTCCGATCCCTGCCAAGAATACCGACCAAGACGTAGCGTCTATACACTCCGCTGGCTGGAAGGAGTAAGACATGGCTATCTCATGGGTAAAATAATACTCGTGTCGTCGAAAAGTGCCAATCAGTCTCAGGTGTCACATGAACCACACATATAATATGACCGAGCTACCTGTAAATACCCCTGCAGGGTAGGTGCTGCAATATGTGGTTGATCTCAACGTCTCTGCTACAATCATTGGCACAATGGTGTGACCCTCCCTGAGAGCTCTCACTGCCATAATTACGCCAATGTCCAACTCATCCATATACCGTGGCATGTACACGTATGATAATACACATATCAACAATACGTCTATTCTGGCTAGACTCCAATGATCATCCGGCATGGAAAAATCACCGGAGTGCCTTGTGTAACTGTCCTCTGAGCCAAATCTGTCCATCAGAAAACGCTGGGATACCACGTGGCCGAATGTGATCTCATCTTGCACAACTCGATGCCTAAGCCCGGTGAGGGTCATAAACTGTCGGTTCATGTTGTCGATAGCCATCCGTGCGCAAGGCCGTCTAAGGGCAATGCCGTCAACCGTGCATACTCCTCTAGGGTAGGATTCAACTCATGGATAGCAAACTGGATAACCTTCCTCTCCGGTATCCAGTGCTCCATCATACCCTCTACAAAGCCTACGGGAACTTGAAACATCAGGAGGGTCATAGAATGCTGCAATAATTGATCTACAGTCACCCTGTTTGGAGGTGACATACTATCATACCACGATCTCAGACGGGATGCCACCAACACTGGTGGGGTGTGATTAATGCGGCTAACTGTCGAGGAAGACATCTGTGTGGGCCGTATTATAAGACCATCCAGGGGTCAATACTAAATATCTCTGGACATACATACAAATGCATAACATGATATATGCATGATAAATAATAGATTGCAATATGATGTAGGGAATAATAGTATATATGCGACGCCCCCAAATTCGGACCTCCATTTGGTCACTCGAATTGGTTCATCACATTCTCATGGTAATACCTTAATAACTAAAATAACACATTCACAATGAAAAATCTAATTTAGAATAATATACAATGATTTATTATAATTATTCCCCCTAAGTCTCGCAACCTACAATACTTAATAGATTACATAATAATATCGTATAAAGACTTATTACATAATCCTACTTAAGCTTAACATTGTCTAAAAACAGTCTTAATACAACATAATAGTCTTAAACATAAAAGGGACAAGCTAGTCGGTAGCCTTGCCCTTGCCCTTGTCTTTTCCAGAGACACTTCCCTGTTCCGCCTTAACTGAAAGGTTTTAAATAAGCAAGGATGAGCACAAATTGCCCAGTAAGTAATATACAACAAGGGTAAAGAGTTTCATAACACAAATTTGAAATATCGAAGTATCATCTCTAAGATAGTTTAGAGTTTCAGAATAATATCATGAATAATGAGTATCAATAATTCTTGGAATGAGAATGATAATTCAGTATAAATCAACAGATATATATGAATTCAATGACTATCAACGTATCCAATTGGATAAATAATTTATACTGAGCAGTCACTAAGGACTATTGAACATCTACTAGAATTACCAATATTAAACTGATAACCCAAAAGAATCAAGTACTATGGATGATTAGTCTACAATACTCTAAGTTATGCATAACACCACAATAATAAACCACTCATGTGTTGGGGTTTCCAACAACATACATTCCCCTTACCATAAGGGTTGTTCAACTCAGTTTTCAAGATTTTCGCACTAGTCAATTGGGTTGGACAATTTTATAAACATGCTTATAGTCTAGCCGAATCAATGGCATAGACCCTTTCACAATATTCAAGAACGATACCAAGTTCAACATGAATAATAGTTTTCACAAGAGTTTAAACATGCTAGCTCAATTGAACGGATAAGTAAGATAACTTGCATTCAATATATGGATCACAGGAATTTTAAGAACTTGCACAACATCCAAAGTCGTGTAAGTTAGGATACTTGCATTATAAAAGGATAGTTCAGATACTTGCTCAATATAGATTTGAGTAAGGTTAGAGAACTTGCACCAAGCGTAGTTTACCAAAATATCACTTATCAATACACTTTTGAATCCTAACATAATGTGATACGCATATAAGATATTCATTAGTTAAACATATTCGATAAACAATCTTAATAAATATAGTCCAAGTGTACACACACGACTCAATCAAGAAACCTTATACGTATGTTATTACGTAGCTCGGATCTATCGTTAGTCTTCATCATTTTGAAAAACACCTTATCAATTCAAACTAAGATAGGTGTTAATCATGCAAAGCTACCTTTATCAGTGTATCATGAACGGAAATAAACATAATGAAGTTATAATAGCATGCTACATACTTCAGAAATCATAGAAGTCACTTTACAAATCTGCAGAATTGTGCGGCCACGCCTGATTTGCACTAAGGAGACGGCGACCGCGCAGCTCCCAGTTCAAACCAGGGCTGAGCAATTATTTTCTTGGCCTAACTTGTCCATCCACTACTATAAAACAGTAAATAGACAACGCGGAAAAAATATTATAATTTCGGTCAGAAAAACGTCGTGGTTAAGGGTGTCATCTATTTGACACTCTTACACAATGTTTTTAAAACGTTGTAGTTAAGCATATTACACAACATTTTTTAAGAAAAAAACGTTTTAAATTTGTTTTTTATAAATTAGCAGATGCTTAAAAACGTTATAGAAAATATGATTCCACAACGTTTTCTGAATAAAAATGTCGTAATTTAATATATCAGACAACGTTTAAGCACATTTACACAACATTTTTAAAATGTTGTAGATTAAAAAAAAAGAAAAAAAAATTATGATTCACCTACATTACCAATGCACCTGCAATATGCTAATGCCTGAAAGATTAGCATATTGTAGCCTGAAAGATTAAAAGAGTTGTAACTTCAATCATTTATCAAAGCAGAGTAACATGGGATGTATATACCCGCGAACAAACAGATCATTACTTCGAATTTTGACTGCCTAGGAAACGATGTAACATGGGATGTATCTAAACTAAATCACAAAAAGCTGATCTATCCAAAAGCAGAGTGTAACCAATATTAATTCGACTACTAAGCCTTAAATGTCTCTATTTAATCCTTCGACTGATGCAGGTTGATGTCTGGAGAACTTTCCCTCAGGCTGGTAGATGACATGGAACCTTTCATTTTCAAGTCACCACTATGAGATAGATGTTGTTCCTGCTGCTGCTGCTTATGTGGTTGCTGCTGGAACTGATGCAGTTGATGCTGCTGGAATTGATGTTGTTGCTTCTGATTATGGATTTGGAGCTGTTGAAACTGCTGTGCAGTTAATATTGTGTGTATAGGCGGGTTGTTGGAATAAAATTGCTGAAACAGAAGCTTTGAGCTTCATTTGAACCATTCGAGAATGAAAGAAAGAAAGTATCCCTCCTTCATGCCTACAGGAAATAAACATAATCAATTTAAAATTCAAGCAAATCCAGAAGCATTCTAATAATACAGTACTTAATCTATGTTATCAAAGGAGAACAGAAAATTAACTGCTTTCTTGAACCTGTATCAATTTAACTTAAATATTTAACTTCCCTTAATTACACACACAGTGTCTCCACATATTACTTAAAATAGTAGAGAAGTCTTGTGGGTAGCAGTACATGGTCATTTAATACACCCAACTCCTTATTGAAAAGCCTATATATCCTCACAGGCCCAAAATCCATCTGTTCCAAGAAATCTCAGTCTCATCCAGAAGCATAAATAGACTGTAGAACATGTCCAATAAGCTTTTTAAAAATAAGAGCTTGCTTAAATTTTAAAGTTTTTCTGGGCATTAATGCAACTCCCCATTCATGAATTAAAAAAAAAAACAAATAGCAAACATCTACTCACTTGCACCACTTATAATTAGCAAAAGCTACAAGCAAAATAAGATGGGTAACTAGTAAGCACACAGCAAATATCCTTGATATAAAAATCGGTTCAGGGACAAACTTGAAGTTCACAGACCTGATACAATAAAGTTGAAGTTAGTTTCTAATTGTCCCAGACAAGGATCTACATTTAAAAAAAGTCAAACACAGCAATATGTTGTACGCAAAGGCAGATCTGCGCATTCACACAATTAGAACAAATAAAGCTGGAATCTTTTCAATTAGAAGGTAATAGAAGCCTTAAGTTACTATTAGCAATATAGAAACAGTAACAAATTGAAACTTTTCTGCTAAACAACCTTGATCTGAACCTCAAGAATTTAGATGGCAAAGTTTGCAACAGTATTTGGTTTAAGGGAGTACCAAAAGTGGATGAAGATGCGTCCAAGATTGAAGGCTCTAGATATATATGAAATTGGATGTGAAATGATAAAAGGCAGCCCTAACAGAATCTGCAGAATCATTCAGCAAAAGTTGATGGAAATAGATGAGCATTTCAATCAGTCAACATCCTCCATTGCATATCTATTGCAGTTGTGATCCAACTCACCTAATTTTGTTGGATAGAGGAAATATAAGTTAATCTTCATCACAAGAGAGAGATACGTAACAAATCAAAAGAAATAAATTTTGCTGGTTACACTAGGTACCACTACTTCACATGTAAAATCTGACGTTAACATCTATAGACTCTAAGCATTCACCCACAAAACTAGAAGACAAAAACAAAGAGGGGATAATAAGCACCTGCACTATTGCGGTACCTGCTAAAGCCGACATCACAACAGAAAAGCAACAAAATTAAGTTCCTCGACATCAGATTTTAACTCAACAAAACCTTGAAATCATAACAGAAAAGCAATTAAATTCCAATACAAAAGGTGAAACGAATGGGGAAACCCCCCCCCCCCCCCACCCAGATATTACTAGCCAAACTGAAACTTCTTACCAGACAAGCTAACATCAAAGCACGGCTTCTTCCCCCAAGAGAAGAAAAGTCAAATGTTTATCCAAGCATACAACTTGAGATAATGAATACTAGGATTGGAGAGAGTGAAGAAAAGTTAATTAAAATTTAAACATACCAATCCATAATTAAAGACGGTAAAAGCTACACGCGGGAAGACCTCGTTAACTACCTGTTTTAATCCACAGAAAGCAGGATCTTTAACATCATGAAACTGCACAAACTATAAGCATGACTGTTTGAATCATGACTAAGCGCTGACAAATCCCATCCTCCAGCAGTGTGAGGCATATAGCGGTGAGAGTACATTTAATGCGTTAGTTCCTTTATCCATCAAATCAAGCTGCACATATTGTTACAGAAAACCGTAAGGAAAAGCGAACATGAATGCTTAGCTTGGTATCTTCCAGCAGTGTGACCTGTGTTTGAAAACTGTAAGGAAAAGCAAATTATGTTTTGAAAATCAGACATGAATGCTTAGCTTGGTATCTTCCAGCAGTGTGAGGTATATAGGTTGGATGCTCATCCATTAATGTTCCACTCAAACCTGAAGCGGGTTCCCATAGCATATAGCATTTTCTTCCTCAAAAACTAGTCATACCTATATGTGAGTGTGCAGAGCTAAACTGAAGTCTATGTATAATCTCCCAAAAAGAACAGCCTATGGTTTGCTGAGGATCAGCCGTCATGGTAACTACGGCTTATCTTCTGTTACACAAACAAAATAGTGTTAGAAATCCACTTGTTTAGACGTTAGAAAAAGTATAAAAATCATAAAACCAGTCTCAAGAAGATCATATATTCTAAAACATCGGTCCCAAAGATACATTTAGTCAACTGCTTTTGCATTGAAATCATGCCACATCAATGTCATCAACATCAAGCCAGTCATTGGATTCCTTACTCTCAGGGTTATGGGTACTTACCTACTTGGATCCAACATGATCAATAATGACAGAATTAATATCCATAGTTGAGTCAGCAGAGCTCCTCCTTAGTGGAAGGCACAAAAAGACTTTCTTTATCTTGTGATCCCTTGCTTGACCAGTCTTGTTCTGGATTGGCCTTAGTTCGGCTCTTATTGTGTGTCAACAAGGTTCTGGCTTCCATAATCTGCATTCACATTTTATTTTAGGAGAAATAATATTTAGTGTAACATACTAGAAGAAATAATCTACAAGTTCACTTAAAGTGCATAATTTAAATTAAAAGAAATGAATATTCAAAAACAGTAACTCTTTGGCACTTGCTATACATATCTATCAACGCTGTATTAATAATCAAACTTAGCTTCAAAAATGTCCTTACAAGAGATCCGTGAACAGATTTTCCTTCCTTCAGTCTAGCTGACCTACCACAAGTAGTAACCACAGTCACCATGGTTGTATTATTACCTTTAAACCCCATCCCAACCATTTGCCGAAAGAGCTTTAACCCACACCCTGGGTTCCCACCATTCAAGTACCCCGCAATCAAAACATTCCAAGAAATCACATTTCTGTAAGTCATTAAATCAAACAGCTTATGTGCAACACTCAATTCACCAAACTTAACAAAGGCATCAACCATAGAATTCCAAGACACCAAATCCCTCACTGACATTTCAGCAAATACCTGCCTAGCAATCTCAATCAACCCAAAACAAGAATACATATGAATCAAAGAATTCTCCACTGGCATGACATTTTTGCCCTAATCCCAAACACCCCATTTTAGCGCAAGTGCTAAAATGCGAAGGAAAAGTAAAACTATTAGGCAAGAATCCATTTTTAAGCATTTCAAAGTAAAAAACTACCGCTTGATTTGGTACAGAACTCAAAGCATAGGACTTTATAACAGTATTTATACAAAAAGTATCGGGTAAAGCAATACATCGAAAAATCAATAGAGTGTAATCGAGGTCACCGAAATCTGCAGAAAGCTTCAAAATTCGGCCGGCGAAAGATGGGTTTTGGAAGAGAGCAGACGTGAGCAGACGAGCTTAGATTTGGAACAGTTGGGTCATGTTTTGACATGTTTTGAGGAGGTTTAGGGTATGGTGAACAGAGACGGTATTAGGATCCAAATTAAAATCGAAAGACGAAGAAAAAAAGAACGGTAATGATGAACAAGAGAGGAAACTAAAAGTTAGATACTGTACCTGAAAAATCCCAATATTCGATGCTTCGTTGAACCGACTGTCGATCGGTGTTAAAGTGTGCCCTCCGCTTGTCTTTGCCATGGATCTAGAGATTTTGAGAGTTACAGGAAATCTAGGCAAACCCTATCTTTTATTTTCCAGATGGAACAAAAAGACTAAACAGAGAGATGAGAGACGAAGACACTCGCTTTTTAAGTTTTCATTTAACCGTCTGTTTTAAACGCTATCTACTTAAAATCAAAAAAATATTTTTTAAATAGATAACGTTTTTTCATATATATCTACAATATTTTTTTTAAAAACGTTATAAAAAAAATACTACAACGTTTTTATAAAAAATTGTGGTTTAAGTGTTGTCTATTTAGTATTTTGTAGTAGTGATCCTTACATACATAATATATATTAACATGTTAAGGGTCCCTTCGCATCTTTCAAGTTTAATCTAGGTCCCGTCTTGCATAATACAGTTGGACATCTCACCAAATTAAGACCATTTAAGGTCATGAAACCACAAAGTCCAACATGCTTGATTCTTAAACATATAAGGTAGTCATATAATTCATATTAGACTTGCTTGGGAGTATTCATATCACATACGTGTTATTAACATCATTTTGTTTTGAAATATGCTTCGTTTATGCTTTCCTTGAATTATGATACCTAAGAATGATGATATATATACTTATTATATATGAGTGAGTCTAAGAGTATTATCCAACATGTTTATAATTATCAGATTTCAACCCTCAAAGTAGTATATAAACATTCACGTTCAAAGTTCATATTTTCATTTAGTAAAACTTACTAATAAGTCTAACATACTCATGCTTCAATATGAAATCCATGTACTTACGTTAGTATGTCCGACATGCATTTCAAAACTATACTAACATGCTTGCAAGGTCAGAATATGCATTACTTCAAGTTCACAATTTCTAGTTTTCCAAATCTTGAAGTTTTTTTGAAAACTCAACTCAAATCAAACTAAAACTACGTAATATGTTCAAAAAAATATCTAACCACATGCCAGGGTTATTTATATGCTTAACCTAAATATTATAGCATGCTCAGAACAATACAGAAACATTAAAGCATTATCTAGGAAAAACACACCTTGCCGCATGGTATTAGATTATTATGAAGTGGCGCTGGTAGCGCCACTCGATTAGAACCAAAAAATATGGCTCTGCTTTTGCAGAGCCTTGTCATATTCACTACTAAACTTGCAACTAGACTAACAACAAAGCTCCTAGATATGCATACAAGCTCAGATAACACCATGGCATGCTAACCCATACCAATTAACAGAGAATTCAACAATTACTAGAATTTTGACAAAATTCAAGCTCAAGAATATCAAAGTAGAATTATACCTCTTGAAGCTTAAATTGGACTCCTCACTACTCTAATTATACATTCCTCAAAGCTCAGCAACTCACACTATCAGTTCACACTTAACAGACAATTTCAAGCAACAAAGAATAGAGAACGAGAGGGTGTTATTTATAAAGAATTGAGTGCCCAGTTCATGGCATTACACCATGGTTTGATCCAACATAAATTGAGAAGAAATGTTGGTCATGGAAGGGTTGGCCAACTACTCAGCCCGTAGCCATCATCACCATAGATTTGTAGCCTTTTGGTTTTGCTGGAGTTTACGCAATGAAGGAGTAGGCCACTGTGCATCACTGTTTCGGACTCTCGATATGGGACAAGGATTTTAAATCTCAACAACTATGTTTATAATGCTTAGTTTGGTTCTTTCAATTCCTATAATGTAATTTTAAGGTACAATTGTTACCATATTAGAAATGTAAAGATAATTTTATACTCACATCATATAATTCATGTACATTAGTCCAGTCTAATTATTATTTATAACATGTATGGTCTCCACTAGTAATTTAAAATCTATTTAAAACTTTATTATTCTAATTATACTCACTTATTGGAATAGTTTGAAATTCTTTTGACTGAGTACATCCTTTAAGGTTCCTACCCATACATATTGTCACATACACATTTCATGATTTATTTATAACATATAGTTCCAATATGTTCAATCACATAGCTTCATACAATATAGTTTAATAAAACTTAATATTGTGTTGCTATATATAATATAGTCACATGAGTGTCACACTACACTATATAATAAAGTTGTATTCCATATATTTTATATTTTTCGTTATTGCACACCGCATATAATCATTAATATAATATTATTATATTAATAACTTACTTATTTGTCAAATAATTAATTTAATCACCTTTCGGATTAATTAATACCAATATTGATTAATGTAATTGTGGATCTCTACCACAATTAATTATTTTATTATAGATTCGTGGTTATCAATAATAACCACATATTATTAATTAATCACCGTCAATAATTAATTAATATTTTACAATAGCAATTCACAATTAATATTACTTAATTGTTCATTTGATAATTCCTTCATTAATTAATATTACCATTAATATTTTCCCATTACCATGCCACACAAGGCTTTCAACAAGTTTATCATAAACTCCATACATTTCCAATTATTCAATTATTTACTATAATTGAGTTATTTCATTTCGTAACACAAAATCATTCATACTCAAATAAATATTCATTTCCATTAATATATTTATTTATTAAGACGTGAGATTTCTCGGGTATTACATCCTCCCCCCCTTATAAAAATTCCATCCCGGAATTGCTACAAGATTACACAAATAGATGGGAATAATCCCTAATTATCCTATCTTCTAACTCCCACGTTGCCTCCTTGACATCGTGGTTACGCCAAAGCACTTTTACAGAGGAAATAACTTTATTCCTTAAAGTTTGCTCTTTCCTATCTAGAATTTGGACAGGAATTTCTTCATACGCTAAGTTCTTCTCCACTTGAATGGGTTCATAAGAAATCACGTGCTTGTAGTCAGGCTTGTACGGACGCAACACGGATATGTGAAACACGTTATGGATGTGCTCCAACTTAGGTGGTAGTGCAACTTTGTACGTTACTTTGCTCACTCGCTTTAGTATCTCGAACGGTCCAATGAATCTTGGACTCAGTTTTCCTTTCTTGCCGAAACGGATCTTTCCCTTCCATGGAGATACCTTAAGGAATACAAAACTGCCAACTTTAAAATCTCGGTCTCGCCGATGTAAATCCGCGTACTTTTTCTGGCAATCTTGAGCTGCTACTAGTCTAGCCCTTATCACTATCACCACATCTGCGGTTTGTTATACTAACTATGGTCCGAGTATTCGTCGTTCTCGACTTCGTCCCAACATAATAGCGTTCTGCACTTCCTTCCGTAAAGAGCTTCATACGGTTGCATGTCGTTACTCTTATGGTAACTATTATTATACGCAAATTTGACTAAGGGTAGGTGATCGTCCCAATTTCCCTTGAAGTCCATCACGCAATTCCTAAGCATGTCCTCTAGCGTTTGTATTGTTTGCTCACTCTGTCCATCTGTCTGAGGGTGATATGTTATACTCAACCTCAACTATGTTCCTATCCTCTCTTGCAAGTTTTTCCAAAATTTTGACGTGAAGCGCGGATCTCGGTCAGAAACAATCGATACTGGCAATCCATGTCAGGAAATAATTTCCTTTACATACAGAATTGCTAACTGATTTAAATTGTAGCGGATCTTGATCGGTAGAAAATGTGCGGTCCTCGTAAGTCAATCCACGGTAACCCAAATGGCATCCAAACCTTTCTGCGTGATTGGAAGTCCTACCACGAAATCCATCGTAATATGCTCCCATTTCCACTCTGGTATTTCCAACGGTTGTAATAAACCACTCGGCCACTGATGCTCTGCTTTTATGCGTTGACAAGTCAAACATCTACTAACGTACTCCGCGATTTCTCGTTTCAAATTTGGCCACCAAAAATGTTGCCTCAAATCCCGGTACATCTTTGTGCCTCCTGGATGAATTGAATATGTCGTATTATGTGCCTCGTACAAAATCTCCTCTCTTAACTCGGCCACTGTCGGTACCCACACCCTCCCTTCGAATCTTGAGATACCATCTTTATCTATTCAAATTTTTTCTACCTCATTTTCCGTGATCCTTTTTCCTGATTTTCTCACATTCTCCATCTTTCTCCTGTGCTTCTTTTACCCTATCCAACAATATAGGACAAGCTTCTATTATAAATAACTTCTATTCAGACCTCTCCGGTCCCTTTACCTCTATTTCTAATTTCTCCATTTCTCTTATTAACTCTTCTTGAGTCGTCAATTGCATCAGTTTCTCCCTTCCTTTCCTGCTTAGAGCATAGCCAACTACGTTTGCCTTCCCCGGGTGATAAATAATATCACAATCATAATCTTTGATCAATTCTAACCACCTTCTCTGACGCATATTCAACTCCTTCTGTGTGAAGATATATTTCAAACTTTTGTGGTCCGTGTATATCTCACATTTCTCTCCATACAAATAATGTCTCCATATCTTTAACACAAAAACTACTGCCGCTAACTCTAAGTCATGAGTAGGGTATCGTTTTTCGTAATCCTTCAATTGTCGTGACGCATACGCAATGACTTTGACATACTGCATCAGTACACAACCCAGTACTCTATGCGATGAATCACTATACACCACAAATCCTCCCGTATCATCCGGTAATGATAATACAGGCGCCTCGCTTAATCTCTTCTTTAACTCTTGGAAACTTTCTTCCCATTTGTCGGTCCATACAAATTTTACCGTCTTCCTCGTCAGATTAGTCAACGGGGTCGCTATCTTAGAAAAATCTTGGATGAATCTTCGATAGTACCCAACTAACCCTAAGAAACTTCTCACCTCCGTCGGAGTTCTCGGTTCTTCCTAGTTACTTACTACTTCGACCTTCTCGGGGTCTACTGAGATTTCAATCTCATCCACCATGTGGTCTAAGAATTGAACCTTCTTCATCCAAAATTCGCACTTAGAAAATTTTGCATACATCTTTTCCTTTCGTAGTGCCTCCAAAACAATCTTCTGATGTTCGGCGTGTTCTCCCTCTGTCTTCGAGTAGATTAAGATGTCGTCAATGAAATCTACCACAAATTTATCCAAGTATGGCTTGAAAATTCGATTCATTAAGTCCATGAATGCTGCCGGAGCATTAGTCAAACCAAATGACATTACCAAAAACTCGTAATGTCCATAATGGGTTCGAAATGCGGTCTTTGGTATGTCCTCATCCCGTACTTTCAGTTGGTGATATCCTGTCCATAGATCAATCTTCGAGAAACACTTCGCTCCCCTCAGTTGATTAAATAAGCCGTCTATCCTCGATAGTGGATATTTGTTCTTGAACGTTACTCTATTTAATTCTCGATAATCGATACAGAGCCTCATTAATCCGTCCTTTTTCTTAACGAATAACACTGGTGCTCCCCAAGGAGACACACTCGGTCGAATATAACCCTTATCCATTAACTCTTAAAGTTGTATAATCAATTCCTTCATTTCTACTGGTGCCATACGATATAGAGCTTTCGAAATCGGTGTCGTTCCCGGTGCCAAGTCTATTACAAATTTGATTTCTCTGTCTAGCGGAAGGCTAGGCAGATCGTCCGGAAACACATCCTGAAATTCACTCACTACGCGTATACCTTTAATCTCTACTCCCTTTTTTTTCGAGTATCCACGATGTAAGTTAAATAACCTACACATCCTTTCTTTAACAATTTCTTGGTCTGCATCACCGTAACACAACACGATTGCTTAAGCGATGGGCTACCATAAAGCACCACCTTAGACTTATTCAGATTCTGAAGGTTCACACATTTGTTCTGACAGTCAATTACTGTTGCATGGTTATATAACCAATCCATCCCCAGTATTACGTCAAATTCTCCTAGTCTAATAGGAATTAAGTCTACGCTTAGTTCATGTTCTCTAATGTTTGCGCGACAATTTTGATAGACGTATTTTATAGGGATTATTTCCTTATTCGCAACTTCTATATTCAAAGGATCTTCTAAACGTTCTCAGGGTGTACTAAGTTTACTAGCAAATTCTTCGGATACAAATGAACAGGTGGCACCCGAATTAAATAATACATAAGCATTTATATTACTGATTGGGATTATACCTGACACCACATCCTTCGCAACTATTGCGTCATGGACGGACATGTTAAAGGTTCGGGCGGTCGATCTGTTGGGTTGCGCAGGTCCACCAATCATTAACTTACTTCCTCCTCCCTGGCCTCAGCCAGTTCCATCGCTTCCTTTCTTCGGGCAATCCTTTATCTGGTGCTCTGTTGATCCACAAGCAAAACATCCACTGATCTTCTTTGGCTTTGGGAAATTTGGCGATATGTTCCCCTCTTGGCCGCAATTATAACACGTGTGTTTTCCGTTCCAACATTCTCCCTAATGACTTCTTCCACATTTGTTACAAGCTTCAGTCCTTCTCTTGAAGTTTCCCTGGTGAATTCCACCTTGATTATTGTTTCTGTTGTTGTTGTTGTTGTTTTCCTATTTCCTCTTTTCGGAGTTACTCCCTCTGCTACTACTTCCTCCATGATGTTCACTACCAGTGTTCTTGTTCTTCTTCTCTTTATGATATAGACTTAAGGCCTCACTGCCACCTTTCGCAATGATTGCCTTCTCTAACAATGTCGTAAAGGAATAAATCTGGAAGACTGATACCTTATTATATAACCACGACTTAAACCCTTGCTCAAAACGTCTCGCCTTTCTTTCCTCATCCATAACTTGGTGTTCCGCAAATTGCGCTAGTTCATTGAACTTAGATGCGTATTGCGCCACCGTTATATCACCTTGTTTTAACTCTAGGAACTTCACTTCTATCCTACTATTCATACTCTTCGGGAAATAGTTCTCGAAGAACAACGTAGTAAACCTCTCCCATGTTATCGTTCCTTCTCCAGCTCTCTGCTGATTAGTTTCCCACCAATAGTTCGCTTCTCCCCTCATCGTGTATGTGGCAAATTATAACGACCCAAAAATTTGAATTTTTCCAGAATTTAAGTTTAAAGAATTAGTTATTAATAAAATAAAATTTTATTAATAATATTTTGTGCTATGTGTTTATTAATCGTTCTAGAACCTAGGATGATTATAAGTCGGGAGGATTCTGGCTACGAGCTAGACTGAACAAGTAAGAATTTTCAAAACGAAAATAAAATTTTTCTGGGGAAAAAGAGGAAATAGGCATTATTCACCCAATGAAACCTAATGGTTCGGGTTTGAATAACCTAAGCCTTTCTGAGAGTTCGGTATGTCAAAATAACATTCCGTCGAAAGATTTGACAATAATATGTCGTGAGAGGTTAAGGAAGCCGATAAAACATTTTTCTCAAAAAACGTGAAAAAATCGGATGAAATAAAAACAACAAAAAGTATTGTTATGTACTTTTCACTCGTTTAACTATGTTAGGAGAAAACGTGAAGGAAAACGCTTGACACCAAAAAGTGTTTTTTAGTTTTTCGGAAATCCGAAGAATACGTAAAAGTTAATCGGTAAAGGAAAGACGAAATATCCAAAAATATTTGGATTCCGAGAATCGCAGTTTCTAAAACTGTCGGACAAAACCCGAAAGACGGAACCACGAAACTTACAGGCTAAGTTTCGTGAATAGTAAGGAGGATAATTAAGGAGGTGGAAATAGTAAACTTAAGGGCTAAGTAAACTTAAGGGCTAAGTAAACTTACGTGCTAATTAAACTTAAGGAGTAAGTAAACTTAGTGCTTAAGTAATGAATAGTAAGGAAGTTTAGGGGGTGAAATGACTAAAATACCCCTAGCCTTGGTTTTCTATAAATAGGAAGCTTGAATCATTTGTTTAGGATTTTGAAAATCCTACAACATTTGAGAGAGAGAGAGAGATTTTGGATGGGAGAAAAAAGAGGAAAAGGAAGAGGAAAAGCTTGCTCATGAGCAACCTTTGTCCGATGGAAGGAGATTAACGGGGAAAGGTAGTCCGAAACCTTGTCTCGTATATTTTTTCTTTAAGTTTTTATGTTCAAAAACATAACTTAATGAGAAGCGGAAGTAGATGATGTTAGGAATGATTTCATATGGTTGAAATCGTAAGAAAAAGAAGAAATAAGGATTTGAAGTTTAATAAATAAATTTCTTAAGGAAGTGTAATATTCGTAATGAATTAGAGCGATCCGAGTGGATTATATGAATGAGTAGGTGAAATAAGTAAGGAATGGTGTTCTATAACATCAAATTCCAAGAAAAACTGAAATCGTAATCCAAAATATTGATTAAAAATGAAGAACGAACGAAGAACACACGAAGAACACGAAGAATGTTGTTAATGGACAAATTTAAAACCATCGTAGGATAATTGTTATTGATGGACAAGTTTAAAACCATCATGTATAAGTTAGATGCTTATTGTTTGGTTAGGAACGGTAGAAACGTTCATGAAGAACAGATTAAAACTGAGCTATAACGAAGTTATGGCAAAAATTTCGTAAAACACGAACGAGAATTAGAAAATTAGTAAATGAACCCGAACATGTAGGGTTTCATAAGAATGTAAGAGAACATAGAAAACGTGAGTCATGGACTCAAGAATGAATGAATTCCAAGTTCGAATGACCGAATTATGGACGAACGAACGAAGAACTTTAAAAACGTTAAATGAACAAAGGGTGAAGATTAAGCCAATTGAATGGCACGTTAATGGATTCAGAATGAAGTTCAGTTTGAGGGTAATCAAAGTACGTAAGATAAGGAAGAGAACAGCTTTGGAAAGACCTCGTTCTGATTTATAACGAAGAAGTTATGGAAGCGGGAAGTAACCATTTCAAACCAGTGTAAACACAGAAAAATTTTCGAGAAGAAGGCCATGGCGCCGCGGCGCCAGCCATGCCTTGTAAGGCGGCACTTGTGACACCCCCAAATCTAGGTACTTTATTCCCTCAAGATTTGGTGTTCACTATCTATACATTCATACTATCTACCCAAATAAATTTGTATTTAAACCATAAATCCTCCCTTTAAATAGGGTTACATCATTAAATCCAAAAACATCTAAGGTTGTCTAACCTTAAACATCATACAAGTGCAAAAATAAATTATTACATCACATCATTAAATAAAAGTCTATCATTATAACAATAAAATAAAATTACAAGTCTTCATCACTTGTACATTTTTCCCTTTCCTTCATGAGTTGTAGGTTAAATGGACCTTCTCAACTTTAGCTGCAATAAGTGTATATATATGCAAGAGTGAGCAAAACAATTGCTCACTAGATATAGAAATGAATCAACATGATAATAACAACTGCCAATGAATAGGCTCATCAAAACTGAATAGTACTCTATCAATGATAACAAAAGACTGGAATCAAAATATGGAATATATATCTGAGGGTCATGAGACCACGAACTATGTCCACATTTGCGAGTAATCTTTCAACTCCGACTTTACTTGATTAATATAAGACTATAAGGACTCCTCGTACTTTAGGGGATCGACTTCGCATAAATGTATTGTACAAACATTTTAATCGCTACGTATGAGTTATCCCCTATAATAGGATTGTTCATCTCAACATTTAGAATATGAGTCCGCACCAAAGTAAGTTTTGTTTGGATAAGTTTCAAGGTAATTTAGTGTTTACGAACATCAACTAAGGATTAGTTGAATAAAACTGTAATAACATTATGCTATGGAATAATTCATAAGTGAATCAACATTGTGTACTAAGGTCATGCTTTAGGAATAATCTAAGAGCATAAGTATTGAATAATATAATATACCTTGCTTTGAACAATGCTAAGCTAAGGTTAAGACCTTATTTAGAGTTGAATCTTAAGCATGCATAACAAATAATAAGTTGAATGATAAAACTTGTTCAACATTAGTGTGTTAGAATGTAGAAATTTGCATGCTAACTAACAAGTTAAAGATTGGATCAAAATCAAGAGATAAGGTTTAGGAGCTTGCACGATATAATTAGGGTTATGAAACTTGCACAAAGAAAGCTTAGAGTTAGGAAAACTTGCTCAAAGATAGTTTAGATACTTGCACAATTATAAAAGTAGAGTTAGAGAACTTGCTTCGTGTGTAGGTTAAACAATCGCTACTCAAGTTCACCACAAGTCCTACACATACCATATGTATTAACAATACACATTAGTTACACTAACATTACCTTCAGGAGTTGCTTTCTTACTTTTAGTATAGCTACTAACTAAGTTTAAGTTTAAACAACATCACATCTTTTCATGAACATTACTTTTTAGCTTTATTAAACCTACTTAAGTGACCATGTCATTGCACCACATACACATTAACAACTTGATACAATATCCTATTACAAGTCCAACATGTTATCATTAGGTTATACTAATACACAAAGGATTGCACTTGCATTCGCGCATCCCGACGCCCTCCGATTGGCTCCAAATACACAACAGTCCTAAAGATGGCCATTTTGACCCTTTCATAACGATTTCAAATTGAAACCCTTAAAGAATAAAAGTTGTAGGCCTATTCGTCCTCGTTCTGAATCATCGTGAATCACCTCAATCGGAGTTCGTATGAAAAATATATGGTCGTTTTACTATTGGAGGTCAAAGCGTCTCAACCCATACTACTATTCGGTATTAGAAGCGCGAGAACTAAGTCATACATGATGGCGTTTATGTATGAAAAATTGCAATGGGAGCTAATTTCAACTTTCGGGCACAAAGTTACGGGTGCGGCTCGATTTTTGGCCGAGGCGTAGCGCAAAATTAGAAAGAAGAATAGATTTTGCGCTAGGGCGCCAAAACTTACAGAACCCAACCACGAAGAACAGAATAACTAAATTCTGGATTAATTAATACTGCTAACATCTAAATTAAGATGTAAAACTTATATAGATTGCTCATAAACATTTACTTATCATACATATACCAATTTAAAGCCATTAAACAACAATTTTAGAAAATTTAAATCCTTGAAACCATAGTTTAAAACCCAACTCCATTGTTGACGTTGTTTTACAAGGTTTAACATTGTAAACCACAATTATCCAATGAATTCATTCCTTTAAACTATGTTCTCATTAAGTTCTTACCCAATTAACATACATAAGGTTTAATTTCACAATTAGCATACAATCACATACTAATTTTGTTATCCTACAAAACATGTTCATGTACATGTAATCACTGTAAAACCAAATTCTTTTCTTGCAAACTTAATTTAGCATACAATACTATATATATGTTAAGCATACAATCACACACACACACACACACACCCACCCACCCACCACACACACACACATATATATATATATATATATATATATATATATATGCTAGTATAACAATTATAATTACAAATACACATAATTTCCTAATCAATTATAAAAACATGATTTAGAGAAAATTTTGTAAAAGCTTTATACACAGTAAAATTCAAGAACAGACTTAGAAATTACAGCGTAAATCATATATGTTAAGGTTATGTAACATACCTTTTGTTGCTTAAGAAATCCTTGTTAAAAGACAACGTGCTTGCTTGCACTTCACCATACCTTTCTCCTCTCAACTCTCTCAATTCTCTTTGATAACTCTCTTTGACAACTTCTCTTTTCCTTCTTAGGCTTATACTAAATAACCCAAATATTTTTTATGTAAAAATCAAAACCAACGCCTGATTTACAAACGTCTAAAAACCGACGTCTACTAATTGCCCTTAATAAATTATCGGTTACCAAATTAATATATATATATATATATATTATTTATATTTTTTTATTTAATTTATATTGTTATAATTCAAAATTCAAAAATCCAAAAGCCATAAGGCTCCGTTTGGCAAAACTCTTTAAAAATTAAAGACTTAATATATGTAAGCCTTGTTTGGCAAAAAAAAAAATTAAACTCCTTTAATTTATTTTAACAAACCATTTATAATATAGTTTATGGTCACACTTAATTTACTAAATTAAATTTCAACATTATAATAATCCATTTAATCATTATAAACTCTCTAACTTAATTTATTAATTAAATTAGAATATTGTCTCATAACAATTAATTTTCTTAGCTCCTTAATTATTTACTTAACAAATAATTAACCAATCAAGTCAAATCAAATTAAATATTTCTTCAACAATAACCACATCCATTAAATATTTATATAACCCAATAAATATTTAAAAATTATCATTAAAATTCTGGATTGTTACATCATTCCCTCCTTACAAGGATTCTGTCCCCAGAATCACAACTCAAACAAATCATTCGTCACATTCTTCCCTACTTACAAAGATTTTGTCCCCAGAATCGAAGACACAAATTAAACAAATAATTCAGGGTAATTCTTCATCATATCAGTTTCGAGTTCCCACGTAGCCTCTTTAACATTGTCGTTTCTCCATATAACCTTCACAGAAGGTATCACTTTATTCCTGAGCACTTGTTCTTTCCTGTTAACTATCTGGATAGGAACCTCTTCATACGACAAGTCTTTATCAAACTGCAACGGTTTGTACTCGATCACGTGCTTGTAATTGGGTTTATACGGTCGTAACACCGAAACATGAAAAACATTATGAACGTTTTCCAACTCTAGAGGTAGAGATACCTCGTAAGCCACTTCTCCCACTCTGCGTAGAATCTCGAAAGGTCCAATAAACCTTGGGCTTAGCTTTTCTTTCTTGCCAAAACGAATTTTCCCCTTCCAAGGAGAAACTTTCAGGAACACGAACTTTCCTACTTTAAATTCACGACTCTGCCTGTGTTGATCAACATACTTTTTCTGTCGATCTTTAGCAGCTACCAATCTTGCTTTGATGAGTTTGACAATTTCAGCGGTCTGTTGTACCATTTCTGGTCCAAGCAGTTGACGTTATCCAACTTCATCCCAACATAGTGGAGTTCTGCATTTCCTGTTGTATAATGCCTTGTATGGCGGCATGCCAATGCTTGCATGGTGACTATTATTGTACGCAAATTCTACCAATGGTAGATGATCATCCCAGTTTCCTTTGAAATCCATGATGCACGCTCTAAACATATCTTTTAGTGTCTGAATCGTTCATTCGCTTTATCCATCAGTTTGCGGATGATATGCTGTACTCATCTTCAATTGTGTTCCCATGCATTCTTGTAATCTCTTCCAGAAATTCGATGTGAACCTCGGGTCTCGATCTGACACTATAGATACTGGAACTCCATGTCTTGACATGATCTCGTTAACATAATTTCGCCAGCTGATTAAGATTAAATCTAATCTTTATTGGCAAAAAGTGTGCAGATTTTGTTAGTCTGTCCACTATCACCCATATCACATCGTTTCCTTTCTGAGTCGTTGGAAGACCTACCACAAAATCCATTGTGATATGCTCCCATTTCCATTCTGGTATCTCTAAACTGTTGAAGTAATCCGCTCGGCCTTTAATGCTCGGCCTTGACTCTCTGACATGTCAAGCACTTTGTAACGCATTCTGCAACATCTCTTTTCATATTTGGCCACCAAAAATGTCGCCGCAAATCTTGATACATATTCGTACTTCCCGGATGAATCGAATATCTTGAGCTATGAGCTTCTGTCAAGATGTCTTCTTTAATATCCTGTACTGCTGGAACCCAAATTTGTCCCTCGAATCTCAGCATTCCCTCAGTTTCAACCTTGAACTTCACTTCTTTTCCTTCGACCACACTTTCCTTTATTTTTCTGCATTCTTCATCTTGTAGTTGAGCGTTCTTTACTTTTTCTACCAAAGTTTGACTAGCTTCCATCTGGTACAATTTTTCATTGGATTATTTTGGAAATTTGATTTCAACTCTAAATTTGCCATTCTTTGAAATGAGCTCCTCCTTATCGGTTAACAACATCAACTTTTCTCTGCCTTTCCTACTCAAGGCATCTGCAGCCACATTAGCTTTGCCCGGGTGATAAAAGATCTCGCAATCATAATCCTTTATCAATTCCATCCATTTCCTTTGACTCATGTTCAAGTCCTTTTGAGTGAAGATATACTTAAGACTCTTATGGTCTGTGTAGATCTCACATTTTTCTCCATAGAGATAGTGTCTCCATATCTTTAATACAAACACTACTGCTGCCAACTCTAAATCATGAGTCAGATACCCTTTCTCGTAGTCCTTCAACTACCTAATGCATACGCAATTACCTTGCCATTTTGCATAAGGACACAACCCAATCCCTTGTATGACGCATCACTATACACCACAAAATTTTATGTATTATCCGGTAATGACAATACAGGTGCCACACTGAGCTTCTTCTTCAATTCTTGAAAACTCTCTTCACATTTCTACGTCCAAACAAATTTTACAGTTTTTCTCATCAAATTTGTCAACGGAGTGGCAATTTTGGAGAAATCCTGGATAAATCGTATATAATAACCTGCCAATCCCAAGAAACTTCTTACTTATGATGGAGTTCTTGGCGGTTCCCAATTTATCAAAGCTTCGATTTTTGATGGATCTACAGAAATCCCATCCTTATCAATTACATGCCAAGAAATTGTACACGTTCTAACCAAAATTTACATTTAGAGAATTTCGCGTATAACTTTTCTTTTCTTAGCATCTCCAGCGTCAGACGTAAGTGTTCTTCATGTTCTTCTTGAGACTTAGAGTACACCAAAATATCATCGATAAATACCACAATAAATTTGTCTAAAAATGGTTTAAACACCCTGTTCACCAAATCCATGAACGTTGCAGGGGCATTTGTCAAACCAAAAGACATCACTAAAAATTCGTAATGTCCATAGCGAGTTCAGAATGTCGTCTTCGATACATCCTCCATTCTCACTTTCAGTTGGTGATACCCACTTCTCAAATCTATTTTTGAAAAATATCTAGCACCCTTCAACTGGTCAAACAAATCATCTATTCTCGGTAATGGATATTTGTTTTTAATAGTGACCTTGTTTAATTCTCTATAATCAATGCAAAGACGCATTGACCCATCCTTTTTCTTCACAAAAAACACCGGTGCTCCCCACGATGACACACTCGGCTGAATGTACTTCTTGTCTAACAGTTCTTGAAGTTGTACCATCAGTTCCTTCATTTTGACCAAAGCCATTCTGTACGGGGCCTTCGATATTGGAGCGGTTCTTGGCGCTAAGTCGATCACAAATTCAATTTTTCTGTCAGGTGGAAGTCCTGGCAAATCCTCCGAAAACAAGTCCATGAATTCCCTAACCACTGGTATTTCCTCTAATTTCACACCCTTCTCTTTTTGAGTATCGATTATGTAAGCTAAATACCCTACATAGCCCTCACTCAACAACTTCTTTGTGACGCCCCCAAAATAGGTATACACAACACCCATTCGAAGTCGCCAAATATATATAGTGCGGAAAATAACTACAACTTTATTACAACAATTGTCGTGCAAAATACAACAACCACATATCTTTGTGAGTTTGGATACAAATATATACCAACTATAAGACGTCACAATGACACCTTACATAAAGGTATAGTCAAAACCTGCATTTTAGAAATTAGAATCTTTGGGAAGTGCTCAGAGAAACCTTCGTACATGGGGAGGCCGTGCTTTTAGGTTATGGTAGATATCATATGGCCACAGAATTATCCTTGGTTGACCCAATAAACCCCAAAGAAAAGCGAGAAGATTACTATCATATTCTTCCCAATGGTGAGTCTTCTCTTGACATATCATTATCTCCATTTGTCTCTAATTGGGTATTATACTCCAAACAAACACCAAGATTATATAGGTAGTGCTTGTAAATATACTCAAGCAAGTGGATGAGCACAACCATGTCTTATGATAACACGAGGTTGTATGTCATTTAGACATCTTGTATGATAGTGATAAAACACCCTTCCAAGTTAAATTCACCTCACCCTCAACATCTATAGACCACCACTCTATTCCTCGCTATCCCCGCTCAAACCCACTACACTTTTATTACGAAAGGAATTGTGAAACAAAAGGGTGAGCACAACTAGCTCGAGAAAGAATATTATGACTAAAGATAAATAAATTATTAATAGTCTTCATCGATAATAAATCGTAGATTTAGAACATATGGTAGATGATAAAACTTTTCAACCATAGTAACACTTGAATGAGCAATCCATTAGAAGAGTCAAATAGACCATAAAATCTATTATCTTCTCCATGTTAAAAGTCCACCAACAATGTTTTATCCTGTAACATCAATCAATAATTCTCGCCCACAATCACGTGTATAACTTCATAATCGTAATTGTAGTTCTAAATTCCTTTCCTCATCCAAGACAAAGATAATTTTCATCACTTGTCTTTACGAAACATCAAAGATCATGGTTATACCAAATCACAGTTCTGTTCATAATCATACTAATAAATTCATCTTTTGCACCACGGGCCAAAGATATTCATCAACAGATTTATCTTTACACTACAATTTAAAGATATTCAACAATCAGGTCATCTTTGCATTACAAGCCAAAGATATTCATCAATAATTCATCTTGCACTACTCTGAGCTAAAGATATTCAACAACAGTCATCTTTTGCATTACGAGGCAAAGATATTCATCAATAATTCATCTTTGCACTCTGGGCTAAAGATATTCAACAACAGTCGTCTTTGCTGACAACGAGCCAAAGATATTCATCAATAATTCATCTTTGCACTACAAAGTAAAGAGATATTCATATATCAAAGAAATACATAATCATCTCGAAGTTATATAATAATAATTATAACCATGTTGATCAATTCACCTTTGCATAAGCTAAAAATATTCAATTGTAAATTGATGGTCATGATCATACCGATCAACAATTCAACTTTTGCACCATGGCGAAAAGAGAACCTATGGTCACGATCATACCAATAATCTACCCATCTTTACACTTAAGTCAAAGAGAAATATCATCATTAGGGTTATAAGAATGTTATATAAAAACAATATAATCAAAACATGGTTTTAATTTCAAGAGTAAGATTAAATAAATCAGCGATAATTTGGTGAGAGAAAGAAACCAATTTTATTGTGAATAGTACCAAGTGAATAGTAACTCGTGAATAGTAACTCATGAATAGTAACTTCGTGAATAGTAACTCATGAATAGTAACTCATGAATAGTACTACGTATTTATACATAAGTCTTAGTATCGTAAAAATAATATCATATCGTAAATAGTGTCATATATATATGAATAGTGTCAGTATCGTGAATAGTAACCCCACTCAAAAAGGTAGAAATTCCACAATAAAATCCATACCAATATATTGCGGTATAATGATATTGAAAGAATAACATCATTATGAAGAAAATAACATTCCTTACAATCCCATACAATCCCCTAAAATCCCTTACTATCCCTTACTATCCCTTACCTCAAAAAGAAAAAGACTTACGATTGGATATCGGATATGAATTTGAAGGAAACTTGCAGCGATGAATATCAACTCACCAAGTATCTAAATACTCACAAAATACACTCAATAATCTAGAGAGAAAAGAGAAAACTTTGTTTACGGTGTGATTTTCAATTCTAACTTAGCCTCTATTTATAGGAAAATGTTAGCCAATTACCAAGGCAGACTTGACTGCTACACGATGGCTTTACCGCACACTATTGCCACCCACCACATTTGAAATAAAATTCAGCATATTTTTTTCACCAACCACAAGTGGGGCCCACCAATTCTAGAATTTTCCACCAAAATCATTTATAACCTAATTTACGAATCGGTCACCTCTTAAAATTCATAATAAATTATCGCTCATTTTTTAGCAGTTCAAAATTTGTGGACATATACTCAACTTATATATGTATAACATATCCAAAAATTACAACGATCCAACGGTCGGATTAAATATTATAACTCACACAATAAAGTCGTAATAACAAGATTTGATCTTTTAATACCTCCAATCCAACAAAATACAAATAAAACATCTCAGCATTAATTCCTTCATTAATAACCACATAAATAAATCCATCATTTATATTCATATAAAATAAATATTTCCTTATCATATGAATCAATAATTAATTATTCACAAATAATATTCTGAATCACATTTATGACAACGAGCATGTTCCGGGAAAGAGGAGCTTTCCGATAAGGATTTCTCCTTCTGGCGGCGCAATTAGGTGACCAAACCTCTCTCTTGCAGAACTTTCTAGACATTGCCAATAATGCTATCTAATAATATTATTCAAATAATATGAATTATTGATCTGATAATGGAGATAATGTGCAGTGACAATTATTGAACAACAATAATATCAACGCAACAATTATTGAATCAATAAAATAAAATACTGAACAGTAATTACTGTAACAATTATTGAGTAGTGCCTTCTTACGTAAGGATCAATAATTGATGCAATACCGTGTGCTACTGTTCATCAACGCGTATTAGTGTGTTTTAACCAACGGTATTAAGACGAAGATACTTGATAACGATTACGCCGTTATTTATAAAAACTTAATTTTGTCGCTTTTCATTCGTGAAAGCGAGTTATTACATTATGGGGCCAAAAAATGGTGCTTGGCAAATCGTCATTCGAATATTCCCAGAACGGAAAGAATATTCCACGACCAAACGAATATTCCCAAACAACAATGAATATTTTATAACCACTTGCTTATTTTGAAATATTTGCGTATTTTACCCCTAACTATCCACATTAATCAAATCAACCCTTACTATTTCAAAATAATAAATAAAAGAAATTCCTTTTATTTAAAAAAATTTGGTCTTACAACCTCCCTCCTTATGAAATTTCAGTACTCGAAATTGACGTGACGATACTGGTATTTCAAAGAGTTGAGAATACCTTGTTTTCATTTCGATTCTATCTCCCCCGTCATCACGTGATTTCTCAATGCTCATCTCTTGTATTTGAGATATCATTCTAGAATACGACTTCAAAACAAGGTTAATTGAGCAAATTAACATATCACATAATATCTCGATATTATGGTGACCGACCAACAAATAAGCTTAGGTAGGACACAGCTAAGGAATTTTTACTCATCTCTCCTCCTAGTTCTATTCCCGATCTCCGCCGGAGATCATATCCCTAAGCTCGATACCAAATGTAGCGCCCCCAAAATAGGTATACCTAACACCCATTCTCGAGTGCCAAATATATGGTACGGAAAATAACTACAACTTTATTACAACAATTGTCGTGCAAAATACAACAACACATATCTTTGTGAGTTTGGATACAAATATATACCAATTGAAGACGTCACAATGACACCTTACATAAAGGTATAGTTAAAAACCTTTTAGAAATTAGAATCTTTGGGAAGTGCTCAAGAAACCTTCGTACATGGGAGGCCATGCTTTTAGGTTATGGTAGATATCATATGGCCACGTAATTATCCTTGGTTGATTTAATAAACCCCAAAGAAAACGAGAAGATTACTATCATATTCTTCCCAATGGTGAGTCTTCTCTTGACATATCATTATCTCCCTTGTCTCTAATTGGGTATTATACTCCAAACAAACACCAAGATTATATAGGTAGTGCTTGTAAATATATACTCAGTTGAGTGGATGAGCACAACCGTGTCTTATGATAACACGAGGTTGTATGTCATTAGACATCTTGTATGATAGTGACAAAACACCCTTCCAAGTTAAATTCACCTCACCCTCAACATCTATAGACCACCACTCTATTCCTCTCTATATCCCCGCTCGACCCAGCTACACTTTTTTATTACAGAAAGGAATTGTGAAACAAAAGGGTGAGCCAACTAGCTCGATAAAAGAATATTATGACTAAAGATAAATAAATTATCAATAGTCTTCATCGATAAATAAATCGTAGATTTAGAACATATGGTAGATGATAAAACTTTTCAACCATAGTTGCGTGAATAAAGCAATCCATTAGAAGAGTCAAATAGACTTCATAAAATCTATTATCTTCTCCATGTTAAAAGTCCACCAACAATGTTTTATCCTCGTAACATCAATCAACAATTCTCATCCCACAATCACGTGTATAACTCATAATCGTAATTGTAGTTCTAAATTCCTTTCCTCATCCAAGACAAAGATAATTTTCATCACTTGTCTTTACTCGAAACATCAAAGATCATGGTTATACCAAATCACAGTTCTGCTCATAATCATACTAATAAATTCATCTTTGCACCACCACGGGCCAAAGATATTCATCAACGATTTATCTTTACACTACAAAGCTAAAGATATTCAACAACTTAGTCATCTTTGCATTACAAGCCAAAGATATTCATCAATAATTCATCTTGCACTCACAGTGCAAAGATATTCAACAACAAAGTCATCTTTGCATTACGAGCCAAAGATATTCATCAATAATTCATCTTTGCACTCACAAAGCAAAGATATTCAACAACAGTCATCTTTGCACAACGAGCCAAAGATATTCATCAATAATTCATCTTTGCACTACAGGCTAAAGATATTCATATATCAAAGAAATACATAATCATCTCAGAAGTTATATAATAATAATTATAACCATGTCGATCGATTCACCTTTGCACTTAAGCTAAAATATTCAATTGTAAATTGATGGTCATGATCATACCGACCAACAATTCAACTTTTTGCACTCTTGGCCAAAGAGAACCTATGGTCACGATCATACCAATAATCTACCCATCTTTACACTTAAGTCAAAGAGAAATATCATCATTGGGTTATAAGAATGTTATATAAAAACAATATAATCAAAACATGGTTTTAATTTCAAGAGTAAGATTCATAAATCAACGATAATTTGGTCAGAGAAAGAAACCAATTTTATTGTGAATAGTACCCGTGAATAGTAACTTTCGTGAATAGTAACTTCATGAATAGTAACTCGTGAATAGTAACTCATGAATAGTAACTCATGAATAGTACTCAGTATTTGTACATAGTACCGTATCGTAAATAATATCATATACATAAATAAGTATCATATATATGAATAATTAGGTCGATATCGTGAATAGTAACTCCGACTCAAAAAGGTAGAAATTCCACAATAAAATCCATACCAATATTGCGAAGATAATGATATTGAAAGAATAACATCATTATGAAGAAAATAACATTCCTTACAATCCCTTACAATCCCCTAAAATCCCTTACTATCCCTTACTATCCCTTACCTCGAAAAAGAGCAAAGACTTGTCTCGGATATCGGATATGATTAACAAGGAAACTTGCAATCGATGAATATCAACTCACCAAGTATCTAAATACTCACAAAATACACTCAATAATCTAGAGAGAAAAAGAGAAAACTTTGTTTACGGTGTGATTTTCAATTCTAACTTAGCCTCTATTTATAGGAAAATGTTAGCACGTACCAAGCGCACTTGACTGACACTACACGATGGCTTTACACCGCTACTATTGCCACCCACCACATTTGAAATAAAATTCAAAGATATTTTTTTTCACCAACCACAAGTGGGCCCACCAATTCTAGAATTTTCCACCAAAATCATTTATAACCTAATTTCGAATCGGTCACCTCTTAAAATTCATAATAAATTATCGCTCATTTTTAACGGTTCAAAATTTGTGGACATATACTCAACTTATATATGTATAACATATCCAAAAATTACAACGATCCAAGCGGTCGGATTAAATATTATAACTCACACAATAAAGTCAGTAATAACACCGATTTGATCTTTTAATACCTCGAATCCAACAAAATACAAATAAAACATCTCAACATTAATTCCTTCATTAATAACCACATAAATAAATCCATCATTTATATTCATATAAAATAAATATTTCCTTATCATATGAATCAATAATTAATTATTCACAAATAATATACTGAGAATCACATTTATGATAACCGAGTGTTCTCGAGGAAAGAGGAGCTTTTCGATAAGGATTTCTCTTCTTTGCGCCGCGCAATTAGGTGACCAAACCTCTCCTCGATGTAACTTTCTAGACATTGCCAATAATGCTATCTAATAATATTATTCAAATAATATGAATTATTGATCCGATAATGGAGATAATGTGCATTGACAATTATTGAACAACAATAATATCAACGCAACAATTATTGAATCAATAAAATAAAATATTGAGCAATTATCGTAATAATTATCGAGTAGTGCCTTCTTACGTAAGGATCAATAATTGATGCAATACCGTGCTACCGTTCATCAACGCGTATTAGTGTGTTTTAACCAACCGGTATTCCAACAAATATTAATGACTGTAACGATTACGTTATTTATAAAAACTTAATTTTGTCGTTTTCTTCATTAAACGATTATTACATTATGGGGCCAAAAAATGCATTTACTGGCAGCCGCATTTACGAATATTCCCCGGACGGAAAGAATATTCCACGACCAAACGAATA
Source organism: Panax quinquefolius (assembly GCA_020205615.1). Lineage (NCBI taxonomy): Eukaryota > Viridiplantae > Streptophyta > Magnoliopsida > Apiales > Araliaceae > Panax > Panax quinquefolius. The sequence goes on along the minus strand of CM035152.1, from coordinate 52,058,686 downwards.
TTCCCAAACAACAATGAATATTTTATAACCACTTGCTTATTTTGAAATATTTGCGTATTTTACCCCTAACTATCCACATTAATCAAATCAACCCTTACTATTTCAAAATAATAAATAAAGGAAATTCCTTTTTATTTAAAAAAAATTTCGGGGTCTTACATTCTTGGCTTGCATCATCGTCAGACATCTCATTTGTCTAGGCGATTTGCTACCATGAAAAACTACCTTTGATGAAGTCATAAGGTTTACACACTTCTTTTGGAAATCATTTATCACTCCATAATTGAATAACCAATCCATTCCCAAAATAACATCAAACTCTCTGAGTTTTATCAGGATTAAATCTACCTTCATAACATTTCCCTTAATGTTCACCCTACAGTTCTTGTATATGAACCTAACAGGAATCACTTCCCTATTCGCAATTTCTATGTTTAAAGGGAAATTCAACTCTTCACTAGGTATTTCTAACTTCTTAGCAAAATCATCAAATATAAACGAGCAAGTAACACCCGAATCAAATAATATATATGCATTTATATCATTGATTGGGATAATACCTGACACGACATCTTTTGATTGCACCGCGTCCTGCACTATCATGTTAAAGGTTCTTACTATACCCTTATTTGTTGATGTTGGTCCAGTAATAGTCAGTGTACCTCCACCAGCATTTCCCTTGCTTCCATTTGCCTCACCAGATCTCTTTTTAGGGCATTCACGAGCAAAGTGATCCTTGGACCCATACGTGAAGCAAACGTTCTTCTTAGTTTAATTGCAATTTGGGGCGATGTGACCCTCCTGGCCACAGTTGAAGCATACTAGTTTCCCCATCAAGCACACACCCTTGTGAAACTTCCCGCATGTAGCACATGCTTCAAACTTCTTCTTTTGATGGTTTCCTTGTTGATTCCCAGCTCCCACATTTGCATTCCACTTCCTCTTCAAATTGTTGTTGTCATTCCCACCGTTACCACCACCACCATTCTTCGCTTCACCTTCACTCTTTTTCTTCCTCTGCTCTTGGTTGTGTTTTATTACAGCCTCGCCTCCACTCTCAGCGAGAATTTCTTTCTCCATTACCACTACAAACGTCTTCAGCTGGAATAGGGAGACCCTACTGTACAACTAGGGCTTCAGTCCCTATTCAAACCTCTTCACCTTACATTCGTCTATGCTGACTTGATATGGTGCAAACCTCGCTAACTCGTTGAATCTTGCGGCATACTCAGATACCGACATCGTTCCTTGCTTCAGTTTCAAGAAATTGCACTTCAAGCTGACTCTTTGAACTTTCTAGGAAATAGGTCTAAAAGAATATCTCCTTGAACCTTTCCCAAGACATTACCCCTTGACCTCCTCGGGTTTTATTGGCCTGTCACCAATAACTAGCCTCTGCTTCCAATATGAATGTTGAAAAAGTAGTCTTTTGATCCTCCCCTACTCTCGCAACATCGAACACTTTCTCTATCTCCATGACCCAGGTATGTGCCTCAATCGGGTTCATGATTCCACAGAATTTTGGTGGTCCAACCGCCTTGAAATCCTTAAAAGTTGTTCCTTGATTCTGAGTTTGATTCTGCAACGCTCCTATTAGTAACGTTACGAATTGCTGAACTAGATTATCTTCAGCATTATTGTTATTAGTTCATTCAGTGGCTCTCTGTTGGGGTGGTTGACGTCTTGGAGGCATTTTCTGTTAAAATACACCCATTAGATTCTATTCAACTTTTTAAGTATTACGTACTTAAGTTGCACATCATAAAAGATCATCACATAACATATAACACTTTGAATAAAACAATAGCTTTTATTCATTCATAATCTTTTTTTTAAACATCAAAACAATAGCATCACTGCTATTTACATTACTTTCCTGAACTACAAAAGTTGTATGATTACTTCATCATCGTCACATCCCATTGGTTATATCATAACCGGGATTTACATCTTATTTACTCATCAATCACATAATAATTACATATCAAGTACATTCCCTACGATGTCCTACTAAGATGCTGCGTAGCCTTACGACGCTCCTCCTCCATAATTCAGAACATTGTTCGGCGATCTAATATGTATGATGGTAGCGTCTTGAACTGGATTGGATAACCCATGACCCGATCTTGAGCTCGATTGATCACGGTGTTGAATACGTTATTCATTTCTTCCATCTTCATCCTCTTTACTTATGTGTCTCTCTCTGCTACTCTGGCTCGTTGATAAACTTCACTGTACGCATCTTCAGCTCTTGCCCTTTTAGTAGATTCCTCTTTCAGATTGTTCTTCAACTCTGTAATCTCTGTTATCATACGCTCGTTCTCTCCTTCGGTCTGGACCAGCTTTTCTTCAACGTTATTCAGATGTTCCTCCTGATCCTGGATCTCGTCGTCTTTCTGTGCCATCGAGGTCTGTTGTTCAGCTACTATCTCTTGTAACTCCTCGACAGTATCTTGAAGTTCCACATTGCGGTCATACACCTCGTCCTACATACGACCGATAATCGAATTAAGTGGAATCTCTTCCTCCTCATTCTCCTCATCCTCCGACTGTGGCAGCTCAATGGGGTCCTCCTCATCTTTCTCTATCTCATCATCCTCATCAGGTATTCCCTCCTGCTCAACTACTGTGACCAACGGAGTTGGCTCCCATGGCAGTAGTTGTTCCCACACCACCTAAACATCTCGAGGCTCCTCCTCTCCAGGCATTTGGGATCCTTCCTCCCTAGCCTGACTGGATCCTCCAACATTAGCCATCCTGTCAACCAAATTTTAAATTTTAATTACTAATCATTACTACTCAACACTCACGAGCACATAAGTTATAATCACATAAGCACATAAGTATTTTATTACTTCTTCCTTAAAACTCGATAAGTGTTTATCATCACTATCTTTTCAAAGGTTACTTCCTAAGGCTTTTCCCCACCTAAGGTTCATAACCTAAAGCTTTGATACCAACTTGTGACACCCCCAAATCTAGGTACTTCATTCCCTAAAGATTTGGTGTTCACTATCTATACATTCATAATATCTACCAAAATAAATTAGTATTTAAACCATAAATCCTCCCTTTAAATAGGGTTACATCATTATATCCAAAAACATCCCAGGTTGTCTAACCTTAAACATCATACAAGTGCGGAATTAATTTATTACATCACGTCATTAAATAAAAGTCTATCAATATAACAATAAAATAAAATTACAAGTCTTCATCACTTGTACATTTTTTCCCTTTCCTTTGCTAGTTGTAGGTTCGTCGACCTTCTCAACTTTAGCTGCAATGAGTGTATATATATGCAAGAGTGAGCAAAACAATTGCTCACTAGATATAGCAATGAATCAACATGATAATAACAATTTGCTTGATGAATAGGCTCATCAAAAACTGAATAGTACTCTATCAATGATAACCAAAGACTGGAATCAAAATATGGAATATATATCTGAGAGTCATGAGACCACGAACTATGTCCAAAGTTACGAGTAATCTTTCAACTCCAACTTTAACAGTCATAAAACTATAAGGACTCCTCGTACTTAGGGGGATCAGCCCTTCGTACAATGTATTGTGCACAAACAATTTAACGCTACGCATAAGTTATCCCCTATAATAGGGTTGGTCATCTCAGCATTTAGAATACGAGTCCGCACCAAAGTAAGTTTGGATAAGTTTCAAGGTAATTTAGAGTTTACGAACTTCAACTAAGGATTAGTTAAATAAAACTGTAATAACATTATGCTATGGAATAATTCATAAGTGAATCAACATTGTGTACTAAGGTCATGCTTTAGGAATAATCTAAGAGCATAAGTATTGAATAATGTAACATACCTTGCTTTAAACAATGTTAAGCTAAGGTTAAAACCTTATTTAGAGTTTAATCTTAAGCATGCATAACAAATAATAAGTTGAATGATAAAACTTGTTCAACATTATTGTGTTATAATGTAGAAATTTGCATGCTAACAAACAAGTTAAAGAATGGCTCAAAATCAAGAGATAAGGTTTAGGAGCTTGCACGATATAATTATGGTTAAGAAGCTTGCACAAAGAAAGCTTAGAGTTAGGAAAACTTGCTCAAAGATAGTTTAGATACTTGCAAGATTATAAAAGTAGAGTTAGAGAACTTGCCTCGTGCGTAGGTTAAACAATCACTACTCACGTTCACCACAAGTCCTACACATACCATATGTATTGACAATACACATTAGTTACACTAACATTACCTTCATGAGTTGCTTTCTTACTTTTAGTATAGCTACTAACTAAGTTTAAGTTTAAACAACATCACATCTTTTCATGAACATTACTTTTTAGCTTTATTACAACTACTTAAGTGATCATATCATTGCACCACATACACATTAACAACTTGATACAACATCCTATTACATGTCCAACATGTTATCATTAGGTTATACTAATACACAAAGGATTGCACTTGCATTCGCGCATCCCGACGGCCTCCGATTGGCTCTAAATACACAACAGTCCTAAAAATGGCCATTTTGACCCTTCATATCGATTTCAAATTGAAAACCTTAAGGAATAAAAGTTATAGGCATATTCGTCCTCGTTCCGAATCATCTTGAATCACCTCAATCAGAGTTCGTATGAAAAGGGTATGTCCATTTTACTACAGGAGGTCAAACCAGTCTAACCCAGACTACTATTCCAGCTCTGGGGCGTGAGAACTAAGTCGAACGTTGGCCTTTGCGGTGAAATTAAATTCAACTGGCGCTGAATTTCAAAGCATTGGGGCGTGAAGTTACGGGTTGGTGGTTCGATTTTTTTATTTGAGGCGAAAATTAATTAGGTCAAGATATTTTGGTATTGAGGCGCCAAAACATCTGAGAGAACCAACCACGAAGAACAAAATAACTAAATTCTGGATTAATTAATACTGCTAACATCTAAATTAAGACTTAAAACTTATATAGATTGCTCATAAACATTTACTTATCATACATATACCAATTTAAAGCCATTAAACAACAATTTTAGAAAATTTAAATCCTTGAAACCATAGTTTAAAACCCAATTCCATTGTTGACGTTGTTTTTACAAGGTTTAACATTGTAAACCACAATTATCCAATGAATTCATTCCTTTGAACTACGTTCTCATTAAGTTCTTACCCAATTAACATACATAAGGTTTAATTTCACAATTAGCATACAATCACATACTAATTTTGTTATCCTACAAAACATGTTCATGTACATGTAATCACTGTAAAACCAAATTCTTTTCTTGCAAACTTAATTTAGCATACAATTCTATATATATGTTAAGCATACAATCATACACACACACACACATATACACACACACACACATATATATATCTGCTAGTATAACAATTACAATTACAAATACACATAATTTCCTAATCAATTATAAAAACATGAATTACAGAAAATTTAGTAAAAACTTTATACACAGTAAAATTCAATAACATATAGACTTAGAAATTACAGCGTAAATCATATATGTTAAGGTTATGTAACGTACCTTTTGTTGCTTAAGAAATCCTTGTTAAAAGACAACGTGCTTGCTTGCACTTCACCAAACCTTTCTCCTCTCAACTCTCTCTGGTCTCTCTCAATTCTCTCTTATAACTCTCTCTGACAACTTCTCTTTTCCTTCTTAGGCTTATGCCAAATAACCCAAATACTCTTTACGTAAAAATCAAAACCAACGCATGATTTACAAACGTCTAAAAATCGACGTCTACTAATTGCCCTTAATAAATTATCGGTTACCAAATTAATATATATATTATATTTATATTTTGTTTATTTAATTTATATTATTATAATTCAAAAATCCAAAAGCCATAAGGCTCCGTTTGGCAAAACTCTTTAAAAGTTAAAGACTTAATATATTTAAGCCTTATTTGGCAAAACAAAATTAAACTCCTTTAATTTATTTTAATAAACCATTTATAATATAGTTTATGGTCACACTTAATTTACTAAATTAAATGACAACATTATAATAATCCATTTAATCATTATAAACTCTCTAACTTAATTTATTAATTAAATTAGAATATTGTCTCATAACAATTAATTTTCTTAGCTCCTTAATTATTTACTTAACAAATAATTAACCAATCAAGTCAAATCAAATTAAATATTTATTCAACAATAACCACATCCATTAAATATTTATATAACTCAATAAATATTTAAAAATTATCATTAAAATTCTGGATTGTTAAAGCACTGCAGTGCCAAACCAGAAAGTTGGGTACTGCAAACTCGCACCGTGGCGCAAGAGATAGAAGGGAGAGTGGCGCCACAGCACCGGTGTGAAGAAAAAGCCAGGGAAGAGCTTTTAACTACTCAACTCTAAGGGGAAACGTAAGGGAAGATAAAGAACATAATCTTCAACTAATGTAACACTTAATTAGGTGATTTAAACCTTTAATGAAGGTTGAACAGAAAGATTAAATGAGATTGGAAGACCAAGAATGTGAACACGGGTTACAGAACCGATATCCGAGGGCCGTAGTCGTGATAAATGAAAGTGTGGGATTGCTATGATTGTGATTCCTTCGACGTTGAGTGAAGAGGATGATGAATAACATTTCGATGTTATAATCGTAATGAGAGATAAAGCGTATAGACGTTGTGAACACAACGCAATTGCGTTGAATGACCAGTCTTAGCATACTTCGAACTGTATGGCTTCAACATTAAGGAAGAATAACGAAGGGTATTAAGAAAGCCATAATGAACGGTAATAAGATTAACGAAAGTCGAATGTGGGTCGGATGGAGAATGTTAAAACGAAATGTAAGCGTTGAACACTTTAACCAATATGAAGGTTGAGTGTACACAAATACTAAACGGATAGAATCTACACCGTGTATGGTTTGACCGTAAGATAATGAAGACCAATGATTAAACCGTAAATGGTAAAGAAGCTGAATTAAAGATAATGACGTTGAATGTAAAGAAGCCGAGTTAATGATTAACTTGAACGATCGTTCTGAGTATACAAAAGACTGTATGACTTAGACGATAAAGAATGAATCATGAGGTGTGACATTTTATTGGTCAGAAAGCCATAAGAAATGAGAAATTGACTTAACGAACATTATAGTTTAATAGTTTGAATAAGTTAAGATAAGTTTAGGTTGTGGTACAATCGTAACCTTTGATGGTTGACATATGGGAGCTGAGCTAAACAATTCCTTCAGAGAGCGAAGGTATACACAAAACTGGCAACCGATCTAACTCACTGTGATGGCAGTGTAGACGAGACAGGAACTTATTTGTTGGTTGTTTGTGGGAAACCACTCAGAGTGCCATATGGACTACTAGTAGAGAAGCGATGTGTGCTGAGTCCTAGAGAAGTTATAAGAAAAAGATAAGAATGTAAATCATCAAAGATGATGAACGTATAAGTACGACATCTCCGTATGTCATGAAGCCGTAGAATGGTAATGAAAGTGGTCACGTAAACTTAGGTTGGAAGAACGCGAATCCTAAGAAGTAAAGTTAAACTTAAACTAATGCGTAAGTCAAGTATATGACTAATTGGTGTATGTGTTGTTTTTCTTATGTGCTACATAGAAATTGGAAAGAGCAGTTCAGCGTAAGCTGTAGCTAGGCGTAAGGCAAGTTTCCTAATTTCATTTATATTTTAAATGAATGCTAGTTTCTTACACTTCTCAGATGTTGAACTTGAGAAGTTCTGTCTATGTGCAAATGTGTGATATTTATACAAGGTGGTAGAACGTATGAGGCCTTGTGCCACAATATGAACACTTCAGTGTTTCTATGAGATGAACTGTTCTGTGATTTAACTATTCAATATGAGAATGCTCTATTTATATATGATCTGTTATTGTTAAGTCTGTGCTAATGATTCTAGCCAGACAGAATGTGTATGAAAAAGGTAGAAGAATGAAGGTATTTCAAAGTGAAAGTGAATATTGTTTTAAAATGATAGGAATCGAGATTATTCCTATTATTCAAGCTATTTCATAACCTTTGTTCGGTTATCGAAGTTCTAAAAGAATGTTTGAATTCTTGAAGTTGTTTATTCAACTGTTATGACTCGATGGGCAATTGAATGCTCATACTTGCTTTAAATGAAAAACATTTTCAGCGAACGATTTTAGAAGAACTTAAGGATCCGTAAAGATTAAGCTGACGGTATCCAGATGTAGTGCCATTCAGTATGTGAATGAGTGTGAAGATCAAGAGAAGACTTGTAATATAAAATAAGTTAAATGAACTTTAGATTAGTTTAATGAACTGTTATGTATCCTTAGTGGCAGATGAAAGTCACTCATGTATGATGTAAAGAATAATGTAATTATCATTATTTGTAATGAAAGGAATTATAAGGTTTTAGAACCTGAGAATTTAGAATGTATGTTGTTATATTTCAGTATATAATGATGAATGTTTAGATGAATGATGTACTCATGACGTATGGAATCCGGGTGTGAAGATAGACTGGATTTCGGGGCGTTACAAGTTGGTATCAGAGCTGATAGGTTATAAATATTAGGTATGAGTACCTAAGACTATAATCGTAGAGAGAAGGATAGGAAGATCACCACGTGATCATAGTAAATCGTAGTAACAGTTGAGCTATTAAATAATGAATGATTTATAGCTAATGCTATGAATGAATGGTATTACGAAGTAGTACGGGAAGATTAACTCAGATTGAGTTATGAAGGATAACATACAAATTAAAGAAAATTCATATTAAGTAAAGAGAAATTTAGAAGTTGTAAAATTTCAATTGAGGACTCATGTGATAGCTGAGTTGTATGAACCTTTGTTATGGGCAGAGATTTGTGCTTGGTGTAACAACTGCTTAGCTTATTGCAGTGATAATCATTTGAATTGGTCGCTCTATTAAGATGTATATGAAGAGAAGGTGAATTTTTTCTCATGTATATACTTGATAGGTAGAGAACGATAAGGTAGGTGCGAGTTCTTGAAACTCATACTTATGGTACATTCGTGACTCATAATGATATGGTAGGTTTTTGAACTTCTCAGCGAATGGACGCTTATGGTCTGTCTGATATAGTTCTTAAACTCATATTATTATGGAAAGTTCCTGAACTAATAATGTGTGGTAAGTTGATGGATTGTACTAAGGTATAAGGATGTTTAGACTGAAAACAAGTTATTGTCAGCAGGCTTAGTATTGAAGGTGCTAGAGAAGATTAAGTATTGTCACAAGTAAGACAATGAAGGAAGATGGAGAATATGATATTCTAAGTCATCTAGCTATGTTAGATTTTGAACTTTATTGAAATCGTGCTTATGTGTGCGTGTTTTGGAAATGAAAGAATTGGTTAAACTTTTGGAACCAATGGATTTTAAGAGAACTATTCTTGGTATGTCTATGCTAATTGTCAGAAATTGATTTGAAATATCAAAATGAATTTTATATCATTCGTGCATTCGATGCAAGAATGGTAAAATGATGGAGTTATTAATGCAATTGAACATAGTGTTGGATGTGATCTTAGGATCAATAACCCGCTATGGTATGATGTATAATGACAAAGTCACAAATTAACGAAGTCCTCAACGTACCGTGAAAAGTACGGTATAATGACGTCATAAAACGTTTTGATGAATTGAAAAAGAATTTAAAGAAGTAGTCGATGTCAATTGAGTTAACTAGACGAATGTTTCAAGTTGATATTCAATTTATTGATATGGTCTAAGCTACTTGATTTGGCTAAGATAAATAGTATGTCATGTTTAAAAGAAAATTGAGCTTTCTTTGAAGAAGTTGTGCCAAACCAAATTATTTTGGTGTTGAATTTAATGATTAAGTCTGAGGTGAACACACCCCGAAATGGGGTTATACAATTGATTGATCGCCTACGTATGGAAGAGGCAGTTTTTTTCTTTGTGATTGTAAACTGACTGTGGAAAGAAAGGTTACGGCATCATGCTGTTTAACCTAGTAAGAGTTCATGGTCAATTTGACCCCTCAGCAAAAGTATGAAATATTTTTAAAGGGATTCTTATATTCCTCGTTGTTCATTCTACTTCATAATTCTTGATAAGTTATGAAGGAGAGATGATGTTTGAAAGATAAGAACTTCTTTGAAGAGAAGTTGAGAAGAGGAGTAGGCTAAAATTTCGAGGATAAAATTCTATGAAGAAGGGGTGAATGTGATGACCCGGGTATGGGTGTGGTTTTAAGAAATTCCGAAGACGGAATTTTTATAAGAGGGGAAGAGTGTAACGACCCGGAAATTCAGATTTTTTCAGAATTTAAGTTTAAAGAATTAGTTATTAATAAAATGAATTTTTATTAATAATATTATGTGCTATGTGTTTATTAATCGTTTTAGAACCTAGGATGATTATAAGTCTATAGGATTCTGGCTATGAGCTAGACTGAACGAGTAAGAATTTTTAAAACGAAAATAAAAATTTTTCGGGAACAAAAATATTTCCAGGGAAAAAGACAAAATAGACACTATTCACCTGAAGAAACCTAAGGGTTAGGGTTTGAATAGCCTAAGCCTTTCCGAGAGTTTGGTATATCGAAATGACATTCTGTCGAAAGAGTTAACGATAATATGTCGTGAAAAGTTAAGTAAGCCAATAAAAGTTTTTCTCAAAAAAACGTGCAGAAATCGAACGAAATAAAAATGATGAAAAGTATTGTTATGTACTTTTCACTCGTTTAACTACATTAGGGGAAAACGTGAAGGAAAGCGCTTGACACCAAAAAGTGTTTTTCAGGTTTTCGATCGAAAATCCAAAGAATACGTAAAAGTTAATCGGTAAAAGAAAGACGAAATATCTAAAAATATTTGAATTTTGAGAATCGCAATTTTTAAAACTGTCGGACAAAACCCAAAAGACGGAACCACGAAACTTATAGGCTAAGTTTCGTGAATAGTAATGAGGTTAATTAAGGAGGTGGAAATAGTAAACTTAAGGGCTAAGTAAACTTAAGGAGTAAGTAAACTTAGTGCTTAAGTCATGAATAATAAGGAGGTTTGGGGGGTGAAATGACTAAAATACCCCTAGCCTTGGTTTTCTATAAATAGGAAGCTTAAATCATTTGTTTAGGATTTTGAAAATCCTACACCATTTGAGAGAGAGAGAGAGATTTCGGATGGGAGAAAAAAGAGAAAAATGAAGAGGAAAAGCTTTCTCGTGAGCAACCTTTGTCCGACGGAAAGAGATTAACTGGGGAAAGGTAGTCTGAAACCTTGTCTCGTATATTTTTTCTTTAAGTTTTTATGTTGAAAAACATAACTTAATGAGAAGCAGAAGTAGATGATGTTAGGAATGATTTCATATGGTTGATATCGTAAGAAAAAGAAGAAATAAGAATTTGAAGTTTAGTAAATAAATTTCTTAAGGAAGTGTAAGATTCGTAATGAATTAAAACGATCCGAATGGATTATATGAATGAGTAGGTGAAATAAGTAAGCAATGGTGTTCTATAACATCAAATTCCAAGAAAAAGTGAAATTGTAATCCAAAATATCGATTAAAAATGAAAAACGAACGAAGAACACGAAGAACACGCGAAGAACACGAAGAATGTTGTTGATGGACAAATTTACCATTGGTGGAATTCTCCTACAACAACAGTTATCAGGCAAGTATAGGTGTGGATCCATTCGAAGCATTGAATGGACGAAAGTGTTGCTCTTCAGTATGATGGGATGAGGTGGGTGAAGCAACATTATTGGGACTAGAGTTGGTACGTATTACTATAAGAAAGATCCAAATGATTCGATAATGTATACAAACGACACACGATCGACAAAGGAGTTATGGGCATCTTCATCGAAAGGACGTGGAATTTAGTATTGGGGATCATGTATTATTGTGTGTTGCCCCGTGGAAGGGAGTTACAAGATTTGGGAAATGAGGAAAGCTCAATCTATGATTTATTAGTCCATTTTAGATTCTTGACCGAGTAGGAAAAGTAGCCTATAGACTCGCGTTACCTCCAAGTATGTCTCATGTTCATAATGTGTTTCACATATCTGTGCTTCATAAATATGTGAAAGACCCGAACCACATTATTGAGTTAGAAACAGACGAAATAGCTGAAGATTTAACGTACGAGGAGGTACCTGTCAAGATCTTGGATAGGAAGGAGCATGTCCTACGCACAAATGCCATACCACAAGTCAAAGTTTTATGGAGGAACCATGCTATTGAGGAAATGACCTAGGAGTTAGAAACGGAAATGAAAGCGAGGTACCTTCACCTTTTTGAAACACTAGGTACGTACGTCAATTTCGAGGATGGAATTTCATAAGGAGGGGAGGTTGTCAGACCCGAACTTATTATAAATGAAATTGAATTTCCTCTATTTATTATTTTGAAATAGTAAGGGTTGATTTGATTAATGTGGTTAGTTATGGGTAAAATGCGCAAACATCTTAAATAAGCAAGTGGTTATAAAATATTCATTGTTGTCGGAGAATATTCATTTGGTCATGGAGTATTCTTACTGTCGGGGGAATATTCGTACGACGGCGCAGCCTTGTGTGGGCCCCATAACGGAAAGTGATTGGATGAAGAAAACGACAAGTATAAGTTGTTTATAAATAACAGCGTAGTTGTTATCGTTAATACTGTTGGAATACCTGGTGGTTAAAACACAGTAGCACACGGTATTGCACCAATTATTGATTCTTACGTAAGAAAGCACTACTCAATAATTGTTACAGTAATTACTATTCAATATTTTATTTTATTGATTCAATAATTGCTACGTTGATATTTTATATTATTGTTGTTTCAATAATTGTCACTGCACAATATTTTCCTTTATCAAATCAATAATTCATATTATTTGAATAATATTATTAGATAGCATTATTGGCAATATCTAGAAAGTTTTGTCGAAAGAGAGGTTTGGTCACCTAATTGTGTGTCAGTAAGGAGAAATCCTTATTGGAAAGCCCCCTCTTTCCTGGGAACGGCCTCGTTGTCAATATTGTGATTCTGTAATATTATTTATGGATAATTAATTATTAATTTATATGATAAGAAAAATATTCATTTTATGTGGATATAGATGGAGAAAAATTTTAATGTGACAATTGTTGAAAATTAATATTTAACTTTTCTGATAAAATAATTCATTTAAATATATTATTATATTTTAATAATATAATAATGATGATATTTTTACAATGAATGTGTGATATGTGAATATATGAGGAGGAAGAATATTTTTGTTGCAACAAATGATAAAAACATGTTAAACATGTTGTGGGCCCCATTTCTTGACTAAAATTTGATTATAGCCTGCAAAATCGTCCGTATGTGGATTTTGGGCAACTTCTGCTTGGAATTTGGAAAAACTTAAACTTACAAAGTTATAGAGAATTGAATTTTCAATGGAATGGACATAAGATTCGAATTTTTCTGATAAAAGGGCTATTTATTATGAGGTTTTGAAGTTCTGGAATAATTGATTTTTGATGTTTTAAATAATTATTTTAAGAAAAACATTTTTTACAATTGGGTGGGCCCCACATGTGATATAAATGTGCTGAATTCAGTTGGTGTAAGGTGGGCTTGAATTTTTTTAATTATATTATTATTTTATTAAATTTTCTGCTTTGATGTTCGAAGCTTTTTCCTATAAATAGGGTGCTTAGGTTATAATTGAAAATCACACCAAAAACTAAATCTTTTCTCTCTATATTATCGTGTGTATTCTTGTGAGTATTTTGATACTTTGAGTGTTGTTATACGGTGCAAGTGCCCTTCAACACTATATCCAGTATTCTAGTCAGAAGTACTGTCTTTCGAGGTAAGGGATGTTAATTTTTAAAAAATGATATTATTTCTTTCAATATCATTATGCCGGAATATTGGTAAGATTTTTCTTGTGAAATTCTTGTCTTTTTGTGTCGGAGATACTATTCACGTATACGGCACTATTCACGAAAAAATTAAAATTTTCTTTTCTTCGTCTAAGTTGTTTATTATGATTACTAGCTTTGATTGTATCCATGTTTTGAACTTCATTCTTTAATTTTGCTCCACAATAGTTTATTATGGAGTATTTTTGAACATGGATAAACCGAAGTACGAATCCGTAATATTTATTCTTTTATTTCACTGGATTCGTTTTCTTTAAAATATTTTTCATCATCCTCAGTCCTAAATTATGATATAACTAAATATCTTTGGCCTGTAGTGCAAAGATGAATAATTTTCTAATGAATATCTTTGGTTCGTAGTGCAAAGATAAACAAGTATTGAGATGAACATGACCAACTGATGAATATCTTTGGCCTGTAGTGCAAAGATGAATATTTGATTCAAGATGTATATTGATTGATGTTACAGGGATAAAATATTGATGATGGACTTTTAAATTCATAGATAATAGTAGATTTCATTCTCTACGTAACTCTTCTATGAATTATTATTTCCGTTGCGAATATTGATTTGAAACTTGTTGTCTATTATATTCTATCAGATTTTTCCCTGTTGAAGACTAATGATAATTTTTTCTATATTATCTTAGTCATAATATTCTTTACCGGGCTAGTTGAGCTCACCCTTTTCCTTTTTGTTCCGTTTTTCTTCTTAGGAGGCGAGAATGTAGCAAGTACTAGTCGGGGTATGGAATGAAGGTTCTAGGAAGTTGTTTTTTTGAAGTCCTCACTATTTTGTAAAATAGCGTATCAATAATTGTAATGAGGACTTATTTGGGTGTGAATATTGTCTAGATGACAATATTTATATTTAAACTCACAGTTTATGTGTTGTCGTATTTTGCACGACAATTATATTAATAAAGTTATAGTTGTTTCTGTACCATGTATTTGACGACCCAGAATGGGTTTTGTATACCTATTTTGGGGGCGTCACAGCAGTGCCATTCAGTATGTGAATGAGCGTGAAGATCAAGCGAAGACTTGTAATATAAAATAAGTTAAATGAACTTTAGATTAGTTTAATGAACTATTATGTATCCTTAGTGATGGATGAAAGTCACTAGTGTAAGATGTAAAGAATAATATAATTATCATTATTTGTAATGAAAGGAATTATAAGGTTTTAGAACCTGGGAATTTAGAATGTATGTTGTTATATTTCAGTATATAATGATGTATGTTTGGATGAATGATGTACTTATGACGTACGGAATCCGGGTGTGAAGATAGACCAAATTTTGGGGCATAACACAAATACTGTCTTCTGGTCTTCACCCACGTGAGCTATAATGAAGGACTTCTTGATCTCCTTGATCCAGGTTTGCGTAACTATCAGGTTAGTAGTTCCCGCGAACTCTGGGGGTCCTACACTCTTAAAATCTTTGAAGGTTGTTATCGGGAAAGCATGGGGAACGGGTGGTACGGGTTCGTTTCTTCCCCTTAGAGCTTTTCCCAAAAAATCTACCAAAGTCTGTATCGGATCTACTGGACCTCTCTCATCATTAACTGACTCTTTTGGGAAAGTTATTCTACGTCTGGGAGGCATTTTCTGCATCATAAAATTTTTCATTTTATTATCTAATTATCATATTTAGACATTTCTCAATAGAAAATAACTGGAGGTTTAGAACACGTTACTGAAAGAAGACCATTTATATTCATATGCCAAATGGTTACAATATATATTCTTTTAGCATACTACTATAAATGATAACACATATCCCCTAATATCACAAAAGACGGGGACAATACAAGCTTACTACCCCTCTAACACTTTTCAAAAGTTGGGGTTACCATCATCTCACCTCTTACACAAAAGATTGAGAGTCACAATAACATATTAATAACACATAAATAAAATACTACCCTACTGAGCTTTTCCTCTAAACTCAATCTAACATCCCACGCTCCATGGCACTCTGATATTCCTTCTGTGTGATATGCACCACCATATCTCGACTTATCGTATATAGGGTCTGTCATTGCTTAGCTGGGTAATGATTTACCCGATCGATCAATCTCTCCATGGCCGTGCGTAGAGCATAGACCATCTTGTTCATCTTCCTCCTCTTGCACCGCACCTCGTCTTCTAGATCACCTACCATATCACTGGCTTCCTCCCACTTCTCCTCGAAGTGAATTTTATCCATCACCTCCATCTCTAACTGAGTCTGGAGAGTCTCCTTCTCCTTTCTCTCACTCAAAACCCTCTGCTCCATTTCTTCTAGCTTCCCTGCTAACTCAACATTTCTTTCCACCGATCGGTGAAACAAGGTCCCCATCTAGATCCATGCCTCCTTATGGTGAGCAATTTCCATCTCCATTTCTTGCATCGCCAATTTTCTCCGATGGTCCTCGTCCCTCAACTTCTAGAACGCAGAATCCCTCTCCTCAGCCTCAGCCTCAAGCTCCTCTACTCTACATCCTAATTCCAAAATCTATTCCTCATACTCCCCTAACATCCGATCCTCAAAAGTAGCCTCGTCGGAGTCCTCCAAAGGCTCGGGCTCCTCCTTCATAGGCTCCTCCTCAGGGTCAGTCTCTTTGGGTAATGACTCCGCTATTGGGGCCCCTACTGAAATAGGCTCCGCTATCAATCGTGCCTCATAGACTACATAGATATCACGCGGCTACTCCTCTACTACTCGGCTAGGTCCTCCCATGTCAGTCATCCTACAATCACCAACATAAGACAACACAAACAACAACTCCATTAGAATGTTAAATACACATAAGTTCATTGTATAGAATGAAGTTACATTACATAACACACTAAGTCTCTCAAGGTAAACTCTACATGAGTTTTATCTCCATACCAACTTCTAAGTTTTCCTAAGTTATAATCTAAGGACACTCGCTCCTAAGGTTTATAACTAAAGCTTTGATACCAACCTATGACGCCCCCAAATTCGGACCTCCACTTGGTCACTCGAATTTGGTTCATCACGTTATCATGGTAATACCATAATAACTAAAATAACACGTTCACAATGGAAAATCTAATTTAGAATAATATACAATGATTTATTATAATTATTCCCCCCAAGTCTCGTAACCTACAATACTTAATAGATTACATAATAATATCGAATAATGACTTATTGCATAATCCTACTTAAGCTTAACATAGTCTGAAAATAGTCTTAATACAACATAATAGTCTTAAACATAAAAGGGACAAGCTAGTCGGTAGCCTTGCCCTTGCCCTTGTCTTTTCCAAAGACACTTCCATGTTCCGCCTTAATTGAAAGGTTTTAAATAAGCAAGGATGAGCACAAATTGCCCAACAAGTAACATACAACAAGGGTAAAGAGTTTCATAACACGAATTTGAAATATCGAAGTATCATCTCTAAGATAGTTCAGAGTTTCAGAATAATATCATGAATAATGAGTATCAATAATTCTTGGAATAAGAATGATAATTCAGTATAAATCAACAGATATATATGAATTCAACGACTATCAATGTATCCAATTGGATAAACAATTTATACTGAGCAGTAACTAAGAACAATTGAACATCTAATAGAATTACCAATATTAAACTGATAACCCAAAAGAATCAAGTACTATAGATGATCAGTCTACAATACTCTAAGTTATGCATAACACCACAATAATAAACCACTCATGTGTTGGGGTTTCCAATAACATACACTTCCCTTACCATAAGGGTTGTTCAACTTAGTTTTCAAGATTTTCGCACCAGTCAATTGGGTTGGACAGTTTTATAAACATGCATATAGTCTAGCCGAATCAATGACATAGACCCTTTCATAATATTCTAGAACGATACCATGTTCAACATGAATAATAGTTTCCATAAGAGTTTAAACATGCTAGCTCAATTGAACGGATAAGTAAGATAACTTGCATTCAATATATGAATCACAGGAATTTCAAGAACTTGCACAACATCCAAAGTCGTGTAAGTTAGGATATTTGAACTATAAAAGGATAGTTTAGATACTTGCTCAATATAGATTTGAGTAAGGTTAGAGAACTTGCCTCAAGCGTAGGTTACCAAAATATCGCTTATCAATACACTTTAGAATCCTAACATAATGTGATACGGATATAGGATATTCATTAGTTAAACATATTCGATAAACAATCTTGATAAATATAGTCCAAGTGTACACACATGATTCAATCAAGAAACCTTATACGTATGTTATTACGTAGCTCGGATCTATCGTTAGTCTTCATCATTTTAAAAACACCTTGTCAATTCAAACTAAGATAGGTGTTAATCATGCAAAGCTACCTTTATCAGTGTATCATGAACTGAAATAAACATAATGAAGTTATAATAGCATGCTACATACTTCAGAAATCACAGAAGTCACTTTCCAAATCTGCAGAATTTCTCGACCGCGCATGATTTGCACTAAGGAGATGCACGGTCGCGCGGCTCCCACTTCAAACCAGGGATGAGCTGTGACGCCCCCAAAATAGGTCCATTCCACCCAACCTATTCTGAGTCGCCAAATACATGGTACAGAAATAACTACAACTTTATTAACATAATTGTCGTGCATAATACGACAACACATATACTTTGAGTTTAAATACAAATATTATCTTCTAGACAATATCCACACTTAAATAAGTCCTCATACAATTATTGATACACTATTTTACAAAATGGTGAGGACTACTAAAATAACTGTCTTGAACCATCACTCCACACCCCAACTAGTTCCCGCTATATTCTCGCCTCCTGAGAAGAAAAATGGAACAAAAAGAAAAATGGTGAGCTCAACTAGCCTAGTAAAGGATATTATGACTAAGATAATGTACAACAAATTATCCTTAGTCTTCAACAGGGAAAAATCTGATAGAATATAATAGACAACAAGTTTCAGATCAATATTCGCAACAAAAATAACAATTCATTAAAAGAATTAAGTAGAGAATGAAATCTACTATCATCTATGATTTTAAAAGTCCATCATCGATATTTTATCCCTGTAACATCAATCAATATACATCTTTAATCAAATAGTCATCTTTGCATTACAGGCCAAAGATATTATTCAGTCGGTCATGTTCATCTCAACACCTGTTCATCTTTGCACTACGGGCCAAAGATATTCATCAAGAAATCATTCATCTTTGCACTACAGGCCAAAGATATCCAGTTATAACATCATTTAGGACTGAGGATGATGAAAAAATAGTTTAAAGAAAATGAATCCAGTGAGACAAAAGAAAAAATATTAAGGATTCGTACTTTAGACAATCCAAGTTCAAAAATACTCCATAATAAACTATTGTGGAGCAGAATTCAAAAATGAAGATCAAAACATAGATCCAATCAAAGATAGGAACCATAATAGACAATCTTGGACACAGAAAAGAAAACTTAATTTTTCTGTGAATAGTGCCATATTTGTGAATAGCGTGAATAGTACTCGTGAATAGTAACTCGCTAAAAGGTAGAAATTCCACAAGAAAAATCATCATGCTTCGTGAATAGTACTCGTGAATAGTAACTCATGAATAGTAACTTGTGAATAGTAACTCCAACATGAAAAGATTAGAATTTCACATTAAAAATCTTACCAATATTCCGGCATAATGATATTGAAAGAAATAATATCATTTCTAAAAAAAATAACATCCCTTACCTTAACAGAATAGTACTTACGGTGGAATATCGATATATATTGAAGGAAACTTGCACCGTATAGCAACACTCAAGATATCAAAATACTCACAAGAATACGCTCGATAATATAGAGAGAGAAAACTTCAGTTTTTGGTGTGATTTTCAATTCTAACCTAAGCACCATATTTATAGAAAAATGCTTAGAACACCAAAGTAGAAAATTTAATATAATATTAATATTTATAAAATAAATCATATGCAAACTTGGAAAACCTATTTCAGCACATTTACCACATAAGTGGGGCCCAACAACTTGTTAAAAACGTTTTTCTTACAAAAAAATATTTTAAATTCCCAAAATTAATTATTCTAGAACTTCAGAACTTCAATAATTCATAATAAATAGCCCTTTTATCAGAAAAATTCGAATCGTATGTCTATTCCATAGGAAATTCAATTCTCTACAACTTTACAGAAGAAAGTTTTTCCAAATTCCAAACAGAAATTGACCGAAATCCATAAACGGGCGATTTTATAGGCTATAATCAAATTTCAGTCAAGAAATGGGGTCCACAAACATGAAAAACATGTTTTTAATATTTATTGTAACAAAAATATTCTTCCTCCTCATTTATTCATATATCACACTTTCATTGTAAAAAATATCACCATTATTATATTATTAAAATATAATAATATATTTAAATGAATTATTTTATCGAGAAAAGATAAAATATCAATTTTCAACAATTGTCACATTAAAATTTTCTCCATCTATATCCACATAAAATGAATATTTTCCTTATCATATAAATCAATAATTAATTATTCACAAATAATATTACAGAATCACAATCTCGACAACCGTGTAGTTCCAGGAAGAGGGGCTTTCCAATAAGGATTTCTCCTTCATGGCAGCGCAATTAGGTGACCAAACCTCTCCTTAGATGTAACTTTCTAGACATTGCCAATAATGTTATCTAATAATATTATTCTAATAATATGAATTATTGATCCGATAATGAAAAATCTTTGTGTGCGTGACAATTAGTGAAACAACAATAATATAAAATATCAATGTAGCAATTATTGAATCAATAAAATAAAATATTGAATAGTAATTTATCGTAACAATTATTGAGTAGTGCCTTCTTACGTAAGAATCAATAATTGATGCAATACTGCAAAGTGTCTTCTTGTGTTTTAAACCGGGTATTTCAACAATGATAACTTGATAATAACTACGCCGTTATTTATAAACAACTTATACTTGTCGTTTTCTTCATCCAATCGCTTTCCGTTATGGGGCCCACACAAGACTGCGCCGTCGTACGAATATTCCCCGACAGCAAAAATATTCCATGACCAAATGAATATTCCCCGACAACAATGAATATTTTATAACCACTTGCTTATTTAAAATATTTGCGCATTTTACCCACAACTAACCACATTAATCAAATAAACCCTTACTCTTTCAAAATAATAAATAAAGGAAATTCCATTTTATTTTAAAAAAATCGGGGTCTTACATGAGCAATTATTTACTTGGCCTAACTTGTCCATCCTTACATACATAACATATATTAACATGTTAAGGGTCCTTTCGCATCTTTCAAGTTTAATCTAGGTCACGTCTTGCATAATACGGTTATAAGTTGGATATCTCAACAAATTAAGGTCATTTAAGGTTATGAAACCACAAAGTCCAATATGCTTGATTCTTAAACATATAAGATAGTCATATAACTCATATTAGACATGCTTGTGAGTATTCATGTCACATACGTGTTATTAACATCGTTTTGTTTTGAAATATGCTTCGTTTATGCTTTCCTTGAATTATGATACCTAAGCATGATGATATATATACTTATTATACATGAGTGAGTCTAAGAGTATTATCTGACATGTTTATAATTATCAGATTTCAACCCTCTAAGTAGTATATAAACATTCACATTCAAAGTTCATATTTTCATTTAGTAAAACTTACTAATAAGTCTAACATGCTCATGCTTCAATATGAAATCCATGTACTTAAGTTAGTATATCCGACATGCATTTCAAAACCATACTAACATGCTTGCAAGGTCAGAATATGCATTACTTCAAGTTTATAATTTCTAGTTTTCCAAATCTTGAAGTTTTCTTGAAAACTCAACTCAAATCAAACTAAAACAACGTACTATGTTCAAAACAATATCTAACCACATGCCAGGGATATTTATATGCTTAACCTAACTATCATAGCATGGCCAAAACAATACAGAAACATTAAAGCAGTATCTAGGAAAAACCCCACGTGCGGCCGCGCGGTATTAAAGTATAGAAGTGGAGCGGCCGCACCACTTCGATCAGAACCAAAAAATATAGCTCTGCTTTTGCAGAGCCTTGTCATATTCACTACTAAAATTTCAACCAGACTAACAACAAAGCTCCTAGATATGCATACAAGCTCAGATAATACCATGGCATGCTAACCCATACCAATTAATAGAGAATTCAACAATTACTAGAATTTTTGACAACACTCAAGCTCAAGAATATCAAAGTAGAATTATACCTCTTGAAGCTTAAATTGGACTCCTCACTACTTTGATTATACATTCCTCAAAGCTTAGCAACTCACACTCTCAGTTCACACTTAAAAGATAATTTCAAGCAACAAAGAATAGAGAAGGAGAGGGTGTTATTTATAGAGAATTGAGTGCCCAGTTCATGGCATTACACCATGGTTTGATCGAATAGAAATTGAGAAGAAATGTTGGTCATGGAAGGGTTGGCCAACTACTCAGCCCGTAGCCATCATCACCTTAGATTTGTAGCCTTTTGGTTTTGCTGGAATTTATGTAATGAAGGAGTAGGCCACTGTGCATCACTATTTGGGACTCTCAATATGGGACAAGGATTTTAAATCTCAACAACTATGTTTATAATGCTTAGTTTGGTTCCTTCAATTCCCATAATGTAATTTTAAGGTACAATTGTTACCATATTAGAAATGTAAAGGTAATTTTATACTCACATCATATAATCCATGTACATTAGTCTAGTCTAATTATTATTTATAACGTGTATGGTCTCCACTAGTAATTTAAAATCCCCTTAAAACTTTATTTTTCCAATTATACTCATTTATTGGAATAGTTTGAAATTCTTTGACAGAGTACATCCTTTAAGGTTCCTACCCATACATATTGTCGCATACACATTTCGTGATTTATTTATAACATATAGTTCCAATATGTTCAATCACATTGCTTCATACAATATAGTTTAATAAAACTTCATATTGAGTTGCTATATATAATATAATCACATGAGTGTCACACTACACTATATAATAAAGTTGTATTCCATATATTTTATATTTTCATTATTGCACACTTGCAGATATAACCAATTAATATAATATTATTATATTAACAACTTACTTATTTGTCAAATAATTAATTTAATCACCTTCACGATTAATTAATACCAATATTGATTAATGTAATTGTGGATCTCTACCACAATTAATTATTTTATTATAGATACGTGGTTATCAATAATAACCACATATTATTAATTAATCACCATCAATAATTAATTAATATTTTACAATAACAATTCACAATTAATATTACTTAATTGTTCATTTGATAATTCCTTCATTAATTAATATTAATATTAATATTTTCCCATTACCGTGCCACACAAGGCTTTCAACGAGTTTATCATAAACTCCATACATTTCCAATTATTCAATTATTTACTATAATTGAGTTATTTCATTTCGTAACACAAAATCGTTCATACTCAAATAAATATTCATTTCCATTAATATATTTATTTATTAAGATGTGAAATTTCTCGGGTATTACAATATACATTCCTAAGTACATCATCATCTAATACATCTTTGTACAGCTAAAAATACAGGGAAATGGGGCACAAACGCCCAACAACTAATAGAGGCCTATCAAAAGATATAGCGAGAATGGGGCACAACCACCAAGTATTTAACAGAGGCCTATTAAAAGATATAACGAGAATATAAATCAGAAGAAGACAATAGTGTCAATGTCTACAACATCAATCCTGTCCACCTGATGTAACTTCTTTTGAGTCACTAAATCTCCATCAATGGGGATGTCAGGCCTACACCGACAAAACCATATGGGTTACCTGAGGGGCCAGCGCTTGAGCTGGAAGGATCAAAAGTATTTGCCTCTGAAGGATCTTTGCCCAAGTGCCAAATAAAGAAATGTGCCCGGTCCAACTGTCGGGTCAAACTGTCAATCTGTGTCAAATGAGTCAGATCTCTAACACAAGTCATCCAATCTGTCATCATCATGGATCCAGGAACCATATCCCCCATAAATTACGTGGCATGGGTCTGGGCTCCGATGGTACGAGGGGACCACCAATGCTGGAACACCTACTGAGAATAAGGACCCTCTGATAGTGTAAAACCATCAACACCCATCAATGGGATATTAATGGTGGGCGACTCTGATACTAGCGAATAAAACCTGACAGGAGGTAAGATCGGTATACGGATCTCCCCTGTGGTGGTCCTAATAACACGCTCTCCTAAATAGAGCTCCCATCCTCCATCAGTAAAGAGAGGAACCCTAAGGGTGGATAGCACGTACTCGACACTAGTCGGGTATCCATCCTCAAACCCAATGGCTAAATGTTCCCCAGAGTAGGGAATCCAAGTGATGACATCAGCTGTCAACAACTCCAACTGTAGACGACAATGGGTGAAACCCTCCGCTATAGGAACCTCCGTAAATATGGACTAATGTCATCGCCATCCTCATGGATAGGTCTCCAATCCTAGCACACTCACAGGACGCAAGCATGGAAGCCTCTCATAGGCCCAGAACTGCCAACACATAGGCAAACATCTGCTATCAGTCAACACTCTTAAACTGTACATGGGAAATCACAAGAGAAATACTCACCAGGAAAAATGGGTAAAATCATAGCCAACCCTCCGTCAAGCCCTGTGGACGCATGCATATACCCCTGAGGAAATAGGTGAAGGTGTAGGAGCCCTAATCATACTCTGCAATATGGTCCACATCTTGTGTGGCGCTCACCAAAGAGAATTATATCATAGAAGATTTATCTGCTATGAAGAAGCCCTTAATGATTATCAGGAACAATCGCCAAAGAATGCGATCCCTGACTCTCACATTATCGGTTATGGGCTCACTCAACAGCCCACTCATAGCATTTACGCTCAAAGGACCTGTACGAAGTGTCCTGCCCTTGAGCGCCTCAGCCAGGACTCTTAGCAAGGATCTAACAGCAGTCGGGGTAATATTCATCGTACATGGCACTGACACCCCTCCAAACTCTATACCGGTGATAAATTGCCAATCCATCGATGTCATCATTACCTCATAGTCCAACAAATGGACAGACTGAATCTGATGAAAACAACGCTTAGATAAACCCCTGAGGTAATCCCAGGGATAACGACGGGGAAGGATGGAAAAGAACACCCCAAAACCCCAGCCATGCACAATCGCTTGATAATCAGGATGCAGAGCCTGATATGTGGAATGAATGTTGAACTAGTTCCCTCTAGGCTGTGTGAAGCCGGGAACCTGCATCATAAAGCAGATCAACATTAGAACTGTGACGCCCACAAAATAGGTATACATCACCCATCATGAGTCACCAAATACATGGTACAAAATTCAAATACAACTTAATAATACAACTGTCGTGTAGAATACGACAAAACATAAACTGAGAGTTTTAATATGAATATTGTCTTCTAGATAGTATTTAAACTTAAATGGAGTCCTCAATACATTTATTATCACACTATTTCATAGAATAGTGAGGACTACTAATGCAAACACCTGGACCGTCAATCCATTCCCCGACTAGTCCCGGCTATGTTCTCATTTCCTAAAGAGAACAATGAAAGCAAAAGGGTGAGCTCAACTAGCCTAGTAAGAAATATTGTAACACCTCGAAATCTAGTCTATTTTCACATCCAGATTCCGTACGTCACGATCCCATCTTCTTCCAAATATACATCATTATATAGCTAAATATAACAACATATATCCTCAAATCCTAGGTTCTAAAACCTTATAACCTTTTCCATTACAAATAATGATAATTACATTATTCTTTCTATCTTGTACAAGTGACTTTTATCCACCACCAAGGATACCTAATCATTCATTAAACTATTCTATAGTTTAATTCTATCATTCTATATTACAAGTCTTCACTTGATCTTCATGCTTATTCATATAATGAATGATACTTCTTCTGGATACCGATCAGCTTGATCTTTACGGGATCCTTAAGTTCTTCTAACATCATTCACTGAAAATGTTTTTATTTAAAGCAAGTGTGAGCATTCAATTGCCCAACAAGTCTTAGCAGTTGAACAAACAACTTCAAGTATTTAAACATTCTTTTAAGACTTCAATAACCGAACAAAGGTTATGATGCAGCTTGAATAATAGGAATAATCTTGATTCCTATCATTTTAAAACATTAATCACATTCACTTTGAAATACTTTCATTCTCTACTCTCTTTCATACACATTCTGTCTGGCTAGAATCAATAGCACAGACTTAACAATAATGGTTTATGTATAAACAAAACATTCTCTTATTGAAGAGTTAAATCACATAACAGTTCATCTCATAAAAACACCGAAGTGTTCATATTGTGGCATAAGGCCTCATATATTCTAACACCTTGTTCAAATATCACACATTTGCACATAGACAGAACTTCTTAAGTTCAACATCTGAGAAGATTTAGAAACTAACATTCATTTAAACACATGAATGAAGTTAGGAAACTTGCCTTACGCACAGCTACAGCTTATAGTTTACGTTAAACTGCTCATTCTAATTCCTATGTAGCACATTAGTAAATAACACATACACCAATTAGTCATATACTTGACTTACGCATTGGTTTACTTAACTTCACTTCTTAGGGTTCACATTCTTATAATCTAAGTTTGCGCGACCAACTTTCTTTACCGGTTAATGGCTTCATGACATACGAATATGTCTTACTTAATACGTTCATCATCTTTGATGATTTACATTCTTATCTTCTTCTTATAACTCTCCTAGGACTCAGCACACATCATGTCTCTGCTAGTAGTCCATATGGTACTCTGAGTGGTTTTCCACAAATAACCAACAAATAAGTTCCCATCTCATCTACACTGCCCACAACAGTGAGTTAAATCGGTTGCCAGTTTTGTATAGACCTTCGCTCTCTGAAGGAATTATTTAGCCCAGCTCCCATATGTCAACCATCAAAGGTTACAATTGTACTACAACCTAACTTATCTCAACTTATACGAACCATTAAACTATAATGTTCGTTAAGTCAATTTCTTATTCCTTATGGCTTTCTGACAAGTAAATGCCATACCTCAGGATTTATTCTTATCGTTCAAGTCTAACAGTCTTTTGTATACTCAGAACGATCATTCCATATTTATTCTACGCATTTATAGCGTTAACTATTTTACGTTATCTTATTCTTATCTTACAACGTCCAGTCCATTAGACTCGGAACGTCTTCCAAGTTATAAACATTTACTCGGCTTGTTTTACGTTATACATACTTGTCTTTAATTTAACTTCTTCACCATTCACAGGTTTAATCATTGGTCTTCATTATCCTACGGTCAAACCATACACGGAGTGTAGGTTTTACCCGTTTAATATTCGCGTACACTCAACCTTCACATCGGTTAAAGTGTTCAACGCTTACATTTCATTCTAACATTCTCCTCCGCCTCAAATTCGGCTTTTATTAATCTTATTATTTTTCACTACGGCTTTCTTGATAATTCATATCTTACTTACTACCTTCGTCAACGTCTAAGTCATACAACCAATGTATACTTAGAACGTTCGCTCAACGTGAATACGATTCATGAGAATCGTTTACGTATTCAACGTTTACGTTGTTAATCCCTTAATATCTCATTCAACCTTTATCTATGGTTTTAATCGCTTTCATTCATTACTAACATCTGAACCCCATGTTCAATATTCTTTCTTAATGTCAAAGCCATACAGTTCGTTGTATGCTAAGACCGATCGTTCATCGCAACAACGTTACATTCACAGTGTCTAAACGCTTTACATTCATCTCTCATTACCATGACATAACATCAAAATGTTATTCATTACCCTCGTCAATCAACGTCTAAGGAATCACCATTATAGTAATCCCTCACGTTCATTTATCGCGACTACGGTCCCCGAATATTGGTTCTGTAACCCGCGTCTACATTCTTTATCTTTTAATCTTATTTAACCTTTTCTTTCAACCTTTATCAAAGGTTTAATACACGTGATTAAGTGTTACATTAGATGAACTACATTTTCATATTCTTTCTTGCACATCACCTAGTAATTGAGCATTAAAAATCTCATTTCTGGGCATTGCCCTGCACCGGCGCTGCGGCGCCGTGTCCTTCCCCTTCCTTCACATTGCGGTGCCACTCAACAATGGTCGACGGACGAGAGCTCAAGCATCTGCTGATCAACCCCCCAAGGTACGACACGCGATTCTGCGGCGCTTGAAGCATGAAACTTAGAAAAATTTTCTAAGTCTTTTACAAGCTTGAGACGCTGACTTCCAAATCACATATCTTATTCGTTATAACTTAGAACGAGATTATTCCAAAGCCAATTACTTCCTTATCTTATGTAGTTCGATTACCCCTCAGACAAAACTTTGTTATGAATCCGTTAATGTGCCTTTCAATTGGCTTAATCTTCGCTCTTCGTTCGTTTTATGGTTTTAACGTTCTTCATTCGTTCGTCCGTAATTTGGTCATCTGAACTCGGAACTCATTTGTTCTTGAGTCTACGACTCACATTTTATACGTTCTCTTACATTCTAATGAAACCCTATACGTTCAGGTTCATTTACTAACTTTCTAATTTAAGTTCGTCTTTTACAAAATTTTCGCAATAACTTAGTTATAGCTAAGTTTTAATCCGTTCTTCATGAATGTTTCTAACGTTTCTAACCAAGTAATAAGAAACTAACTTATACAGGATAGTTTTAAACTTGTCCATCAATAACAATTATCCTACAATGGTTTTAAATTTGTCCATCAACAACGTTCTTCGTGTTCTTCGCGTTCTTCATCTGTTCTTCATTTTTAATCGATATTTTGATTAAGATTTAACTTTTTCTTCGAATTTGATGTTATAGAACACCATTCCTTACTTAATTGACCTACTCATTCATATAATTCATTTAGATCGCTCAAAATCCTTATGAATCTTACACTTCCTTAAGAAATTTATAAACTAAATTTCTAATTTCTTATTTCTTCATTTTCTTACGATTTCAACCATATGAAATCATTTCTAACATCTTTTACTTCCTATTCTCGTTAAGCTATGTTATTAACATATAAAGCTTAAAGAAAAATTATAGAAGACTAGGTTTCGGATTACCTTCCTTCTTTAATCTCTTTCCGTCAGACAAAGCGTGCACTCTGGCAAGCTTTTCCTCATTCTCTCCCTCTTCATCCAAACTCTCTCTCTCTCTCTCTCTCTCAAGTGTTGGTTGAAATTTCAAACCAAACAAATGAGCTTAAGGCTTGTTTATATAGAAAACCAAGGCTAAGGGCATTTTAGTCATTTCACCCCCTAACCTCCTTACTATTCAAAGCTTAAGGACCAAGTTAACTTAGCCCCCAAGTTTTCTTAGCCCTTAAGTTTCGTAGTTTTGTCTTTTGGTTTTCGTCCGACAGTTTTAAAACTGCGATTCTCGGAATCCAAATATTTTTGGATATTTCGTCTTTCCTTTACCGATTAACTTTTACATATTCTTCGGATTTCTAAAAAATTGAAAAACACTTTTCCACATTAAGCGTTTTCCTTCACGTTCTCCCCTAACGTAGCTACACGAATGAAAATTACATAATATTACTTTTCATCATTTTTTATTTTATCCAATTTCTGCACGTTTTTCGAGAAAAACTTTTATCGGCTTACTTAACATTTCACGATATATTATCGTCAAATCTTTCGACAGAATGTCATTTCTCTCGGAAAGGCTTAGGTTATTCAAACCCTAACCCTTAAGATTTCGTTGGGTGAATATTGCCTATTTCGTCTTTTTCCCTGAAAATATTTTGTTCCCAGAAAAATTTTATTTTTGTCTTGAAAATTCTTATTCGTTCAGTCTAGCTCATAGCCAGAATCCTCCCGATTAATAATCATTCCAGGTTCTAGAATGATTAATAAACACATAGCACAGAATATTATTAATAAAAATTCATTTTATTAATAACTAATTCTTCAAATCTTAAATTCTGGACAATCCGATTTTACTCGGGTTGTCACACTTCCCTCATTATAAAAATTCCGTCCTCAGAATTTCTAAAACCACACCCATTCCCTGGTCATCACATTCACCCCTTCTTCATAAAATTTTGTCCTCGAAATTTTATCTTACTCATCTTCTCAACTTCTCTTCAAAGAAGTTATTATCTTTCATACATTCCCTATCCTTCAAAACTTATCAAGAATCATGAAGTGAAAGGAATTAATAGGAATATAAGGATTCCTTTAAAACATTTCATTCTTTTGTCGAGGGGTCAAATTGACCATGAACTCTTACTAGGTTTAACAGCATTTCACCGTAAAACCTTCTTACACAGTAAGTTTACAATCACAAAGAAGGTAAACTACGTCTTTCATACGTAGGTGATCAACCCATCGTATAACCCCATTTCAGGGTATGTTCACCTCAGACTTAATCATTAGATTCCGCACCAAAACAACTTGGTTCGACATAACACTTCAAAGAAAGCTCGATTTTCTTTTAATCATGACATACCGTTCGCCTTAGCCAAATCAAGTAGCTTCGACCATACCAATAAATTGGACATCAACTTGAAACATTCGTCTAGTCAAATCAATTGACATCAACTACTTCTTTAAATTCTTTTACAATACATCAAAACGTTTTATGACGTCATGATACCGCACTTTTCACAATACATTGAGGACTTCGTCAGTTTATGACTTTGTTATTATACATCATACCATAGCGGGTTGTTGATCCTAAGATCACTTCCAACACTAGGTTCAGTTGCATTAATAACTCCATCCTTTTACCATCTTTGCATCAAATGTACTGATGATATAAAATTTATTTTGATATTTCAAATAAATTTCTGTCTTGCCGAATCAATTAGCATAGATATACCAAGAATAGTTCTATTAAAATCCATTGGTTCCAAAAGTTAAACCAATTCTTTCATTTTCAAAACGCGCACATTAGCACGATTTCATGAAACTTCAAAATCTAAGCATAGCTAGATGACTTGGAATATCCTATTCTCCATCTTCCTTCATTGTCTTACTTGTGACAATACTTAATCTTCTCTATCACCTTCAATGCTAAGTCTATTGAAAATAACTCGTTTTCAGTCTACACCTTCCTATACCTTAGTACAGTCCATCAACTTACCACACATTATGAGTTCAGGAACTTTCCACAATAATATGAGTTTAAGAACTATCCCAGACAGACTATATGCGTCCATTCGTTGAGAAGTTCAAAAACATACCATATAATTATGAGTCACATACTTACCATAAGTATGAGTTTCAAGAACTCACACCTACACCGTATCATTCTCTACCTATCAAGTATATACATGAGAAAAGATTCACCTTCTCGTCATATACATCTTGACAGCGTGACCAATTTCAATGACTATCACTGTAATAAACCGAGTGGTTGTTACACCAAGCACAAACCTCTGCCCATACTAAGGTTCCTACAACTCAGCTATCACATGAGTCCTCAATTGAAACCTTACAACTTCTAACTTTCTCTTTACTTAATATGAATTTTCTTTAATTAGTATGCTATCCTTTACAACTCAATCTGAGTTCTTCTTCCGTACTACTTCGTAGTACCATTCATTCATAACATTAGCTATAAATCATTCATCATCTAATAGCTCGTCTATTACTACGATTTACTATGATCACGTGGTGATCTTCTTATCCTTCTCTCTATGATTATAGTCTTAGGTACTCATACCTAAGATTTATAACATATCAACTTTGATACCAATCTGTAATGCCCCGAAATCCGGTCTATTTTCACATCCGGATTTTGTACGTCAAGATCCCATCTTCTTCCAAACATACATCATTATATAGCTAAATATAACAACATATATCCTCAAATCCTAGGTTCTAAAACCTTATAACCTCTTCCATTACAAATAATGATAATTACATTATTCTTTACATCTTGTACAAGTGACTTTTATCCGCCACCAAGGATACATAATCATTCATTAAACTATTCTATAGTTTAATTCTATCATTCTATATTACAAGTCTTCGCTTAATCTTCACGGGATCCTTAAGTTCTTCTAACATCGTTCACTGAAAATGTTTTTATTTAAAGTAAGTTTGAGCATTCAATTGCCCAACAAGTCTTAGCAGTTGAACAAACAACTTCAAGTATTTAAACATTCTTTTAAGACTTCAATAACCGAACAAAGGTTATGAAGCATCTTGAATAATAGGAATAATCTCGATTCCTATCATTTTAAAACATTAGTCACATTCACTTTGAAATACTTTCATTCTCTACTCTTTTTCATACACATTCTGTCTAGCTAGAATCAATAGCATAGACTTAATAATAACGGTTCATGTATAAACAGAACATTCTCTTATTGAAGAGTTAAATCACATAACAGTTCATCTCATAAAAACACCGAAGTGTTCACATTGTGGCACAAGGCCTCATATATTCTAACACCTTGTACAAATATCACACATTTGCACATAGACAGAACTTCTCAAGTTCAACATCTGAGAAGTTTTAGATACTAGCATTCATTTAAAATATGAATGAAGTTAGGAAACTTGCCTTATGCACAGCTACAACTTATAGATTACACCGAACTGCTCATTCCAATTCCTATATAGCACATAAGGAAATAACACATACACCAATTAGTCATATACTTGACTTACACATTGGTTTATTAACTTCATTTCTTAGGGTTCACGTTCTTACAATCTAAGTTAGCGCGACATACGGAGATGTCTTACTTAATTCGTTCATCATCTTTGATGATTTATATTCTTATCTTCTTCTTATAACTCTCTTAGGACGTAGCACACATCATGTCTCTGCTAGTAGTCCATATGGTACTCTGAGTGGTTTCCCACAAACAACCAGCAAACAAGTTCCCATCTCATCTACACTGCCCACAACAGTAAGTTAGATCGATTGCCAGTTTTGTATATACCTTCGCTCTCTGAAGGAATTTTTTAGCCCAGCTCACATGTGTCAACCATCAAAGGTTACAATTGTTCTACAACCTAACTTATCTCAACTTATCCGAACTATTAAACTATAATGTTTGTTAAGTCAATTTCTTATTTCTTATGGCTTTTTGACAACTAAATGTCATACCTCAGGATTTATTGTTATGGTTCAAGTAATACAGTCTTTTGTATACTCAGGACGATCATTCCATATTCATTCTACGCATTTTTAGGTTAACCATTTTACGTTATCTTATTCTTATCTTATAACGTCCGGTCCATTCGACTCGGAACATCTTCCAAGTTATAAACATTTAATCGGCTTGTTTTACGTTATACGTACTTGTCTTTAATTTAGCTTCTTCACCATTCACAGGTTTAATCATTGGTTTTCATTATCCTACGGTCAAACCATACACGGAGTGTAGGTTTTATCCGTTTAATATTCGCGTACACTCAACCTTCACATCGGTTAAATTGTTTAACACTTACATTTTATTCTAACATTCTCCTCCGACTCACATTCGGCTTTTATTAATCTTATTACCATTCACTACGGCTTTCTAGATAATTCATATCTTACTTACTACCTTCGTCAACGTCTAAGTCATACAACCAATGTATACTTAGAATGTTCGCTCGACGTGAATACGATTCATGAGAATCATTTACGTATTTCACGTTTACGTTGTTCATCCCTTAATATCTCATTCAACCTTTAACTAATGTTTTAATCACTTTCATTCATTACTAACATCTGAACCCCATGTTCAATATTTTTTCTTAATGTCAAACCATACAATTCGTTGTATGCTAAGACCGATCGTTCATCGCAACAGCGTTGCGTTCATAGCGTCTAAATGCTTTACATTCAACTCTCATTACCATGACATAACATTGAAATGTTATTCATTACCCTCGTCAATCAACGTCTAAGGATTCACCATTATAGTAATCCCTCACGTTCGTTTATCGCAACTACAGTCCTCGGATATTGGTTTTGTAACCCGCATCTACGTTATTTGTCTTTTAATCTCATTTAATCTTTTCGTTCAACATTTATCAAAGGTTTAATACATTTGATTAAGTGTTACATTAGTTGAACTACATGTTCATATTTCTTTCTTGCACATCCTGCAGTAATTGAGCAGTAAAAATCTCATTTCTGGGCATTGCTTCGCACCGGTATGCTTGACGAGCGTGTCCTTCCCTTTCTTCTTCTGCTGCGGTGCCACTCAGCGATGGTCGATGGTCGAGCTTCATAGTATACTGTGCTGTATGCGGCCCCCAAGGTACGACTTCATGGCTTGTTGGCGCCAAGCATGAAACTTAGAAAAATTTTCTAAGTCTTTTACAAGCTTGAGACGCTGACTTCGAAATCACATATCTTATTCGTTATAACTCAGAACGAGATCGTACCAGAGCCATTTTCTTCCTTATCTTATGTAATTCGATTACCCCTTAGACAGAACTTTGTTCTGAATCCGTTAACATGCCTTTCGATTGGCTTAATCTTCGCTCTTCGTTTGTTTTACGGTTTTAATGTTCTTCGTTCGTTCGTCTGTAATTCAGTCATCCGAACTCGGAACTCATTCATTCTTGAGTCTACGACACACATTTTATACGTTCTCTTACATTCTTATGAAACCCTATACGTTTGGGTTCATTTACTAATTTTTTAATTTTCGTTCGTCTTTTACAAAATTTTTGCCATAACTTCGTTATAGCTAAGTTTTAATCCGTTCTTCATGAACGTTTCTAAAGTTCCTAATCAAGCAATAAGCAACTAACTTATATGCAATGGTTTTAAACTTGTCCATCAACAACAATTATCATACGATGGTTTTCAATTTGTCTATCAACAACGTTCTTCGTGTTCTTCGTGTGTTCTTCACGTTCTTCATTTTTAATCGATATTTTGATTACGATTTTACTTTTTCTTAGAATTTGATGTTATATAACACCATTCCTTACTTAATTGACCTACTCATTCATATGATTCATTCGGATCGCTCAAAATCCTTACGAATCTTACACTTCCTTAAGAAGTTTATAAACTAAATTTCTAATTTCTTATTTCTTCATTTTCTTATGATTTCAACCATATGAAATCATTTCTAACATCTTTTACTTCCTATTCTCGTTAAGCTATGATTTTAACATATAAAGCTTAAAGAAAAATTGTAGAAGACTAGGTTTCGAATTACCTTCCTTCTTTAATCTCCTTCCGTCGGACAAAGCGTGCACTCGGGCAAGATTTTCCTCATTCTCTCCCTCTTCATTCGAACTCTCTCTCTCTATCAAGTGTTGGTTAAAATTTCAAACCAAACAAATGAGTTTAAGGCTTGTTTATATAGAAAACCAAGGCTAAGGGCATTTTAGTCATTTCACCCCCCTAACCTCCTTACTATTCAAAGCTTAAGGACCAAGTTAACTTAGCCCCCAAGTTTTCTTAGCCCTTAAGTTTCGTAGTTTCGTCTTTCGGTTTTCGTTCGACAGTTTTAAAAACTGCGATTCTCGGTATCCAAATATTTTTGGATATTTCGTCTTTCCTTTACTGATTAACTTTTACGTATTATTCGGATTTCCGAAAAACTAAAAAACACTTTTCCACATTAAGTGTTTTCCTTCACGTTCTCCCCAAACGTAGCTAAACGAATGAAAAGTACATAACAGTACTTTTCGTCATTTTTATTTTATCTAATTTTTGCACATTTTTCGAGAAAAAACTTTTATCGGCTTACTTAACATTTCACGATAAATTATCGTCAAATCTTTCGATGGAATGTCATTTCGACATACCGAACTCTCAAAAAGGCTTAGGTTATTCAAATCCTAACCTTTAGGGTTTCGTTGGGTGAATAGTGCCTATTTCGTCTTTTCCCCTAGAAATATTTTGTTCCCGAATTTTTTTTATTTTTGTCTTGAAAATTTTACTCGTTCAGTCTAGCTCATAGCCAGAATCCTCCCGATTAATAATCATTCTAGGTTCTAGAGCGATTAATAAACACATAACACAGAATAGTATTAATAAAAATTCATTTTATTAATAACTAATTCTAAAAATCTTAAATTCTGGACAATCTGATTTTACTCGGGTTGTCACAAATATTATGACTAAGATAATGCAGAATAAATTATCGTTAGCCTTCAACAGTGTTAAACTGATAAAATACAATAGACATCAAGTTTAACTGCAGCGGAACAAGCAATCCATTAGAAGAGTCAAGTAGAGCATAAAATCTACTATCTTCTATGATTTAAAAGGTTTTTCATCACTTTTATTTGAGACTCGACAATAAATAATCCACATCATCCCTGCACTACGGCCAAGGATATTCATTAGTATCACAACCACAAATTATTCATGCACTATAGGCCAAGGATATTCGTGTTTTCATTAATAGTCATGATCATGCCAACAACTGTCAATCAATGCACTACGGGCCAATGAGGACTTTTACCACATCATTTGTAACATTACGGTCATGATTATATTGAATAATCCCTAGTCATAATCATACCAAGTCCATCTATGCACTACGGCCACAGATGACTTTCAACATAATATAAGCACGAGGATGATGACAATGATATAAGAATTCAATTAAAAGAAAGCAAAGGATAAATTTTTAAAGATTTATAATTTAATTTATCTAGAATTCAATAATGTCCAAATTATCAACATGATACTGCTTTGTGGAGTAAAATTCAAGAATAATATTGTACCAAAAATAATTTGGACCATAAACGAATCAATTTTTATCATGAATAGTACCTCGGGTGAATAGTACTCGAGTGAATAGTATCCCGTGAATAGTACTTTGGGAATAGTAACCCCGTGAATAGTACTCCGTCATGAAAAAGTTAAAACTTATCAAGAATGTTCAGAATAATATTTCCATGCAAAAGATACTGGATGAAACGCAAAATTTAAGGATATTTTAATAATTTTGTGGAGTATAGATGCCAAAACTTCAACCAAATGAGTATAGAATTCAAAATCTGAAACGAAATAATATTACTTATATACTATAAAGTATGGAAGAAAATATTATTTCAAGCGAATATTGAACAAAAATAACAACTCTTACCTTGAAAAGAAGAGTATTCCAACTGGTATATCGGGGATATTCTTGAAGAAAACTTTCACTGTTTTCTACGCTTAAAGCTTTCTAAAACTCGAAAGAAATACGCTCAATATTATAGAAGAAGAATTCTCTGATTCTGGTGTGATTTTTCAATTCTAACTAAGCATCCTATTTATAGGAGAATGGAAAGGATACTATTTGGATTTTATAAAATCACGGACGCAACAATAGATAGACAAAATTTTCAGCCAAATTTTCTGACTCACGAGATTTGTTACTATACAACACTATGCAGGCATTATGCATAATAAAATATAATATATTCTATTTTTCATATAAAACAAAACTTATAATAATAATAATAATAATAATAATAATAATAATAATAAAACACTCCTGACTTTTCCATGCCAACCAATTCATTTTGTTTTCCCGTGAATGCTCTCCAATTATTCCACCCGTGGGCCCCACCTTATATAATATATATAATATTTAAATGTATATATATACTGAATAATTTTTTATCGATTATTTTGAAAAATGGGTAAATGGAGGTCCATAAAATAAGCAAAATTTACAAAAAAATCCCATCAATATTTTTAACAACCTTTATTCATATTATTATAACTCGCAATATTAACAACCAGGTCGTTCCTATGAAATATGGGGCTTTCCAATAAGGATTTCTCCCTATCAAGCCGCATGATTAGGTGACCAAACCTCTCCTCGATGTAACTTCAGACATCGTCAATATTATAAATAATAATATTAATAACTTTGTTGTAAGACCCCGAAATTTATGAAATAAAAGTATTCAATTTTTCTTATAATTACTATTCAGTAAATGGTTAAATTGATAAAAGTTAAAGTTAAGGGTGATATATGAATTTTTTTCAAAATACACAAGTGGTTATAAAATATTCATTGTTGTTTGGGAATATTCGTTTGGTCGTGGAATATTCTTTCTGTTGGGAATATTAAATGACGACAGTAGCAGATCATTTCAGGGCCCCATAACAAAATAATCGCTTGATGAAGAAAACGACAAAATTAAGTTTTTATAAATAACGGCGTAATCGTTCACAAATTAACACTTTGTTGGAATACCCGGTGGTTAAAATACTGATAATATGCGTTGTTGACAAGAAGACACCAGGTATTAATACAAGATTTTGAATTATTGAATCCTTACGTGAGAATGCACTACTCAATAATTGTTACAAAGAATTATCGCTCAATATTTTATTTTATTGATTCAATAATTGTGCGTTGATATTTTATATTATTGTTGTTTCAATAATTATCATCGCATGCACAATATTTCCCATTATCGGATCAATAATTCATATTATTTGAATAATATTATTAGATAGCATTATTGGCAATGTCTAGAAAGTTACATCTAAGGAGAGGTTTGGTCACCTAATTGCGCCAAGATGGAGAAATTCTTATTGAAAGCCCCTCTTTTCTCGAACCGCACTGGTTGTCATTATTGTGATTTCGTAATATTATTTGTGAATAATTAGTTATTGATTTATATGATAAGAAAATATTTATTTGATGTGGATATAAATGATGGATTTATTTATGTATTTATAAGTGAAGGAATTAATGATGAGGTGTTTTATCAGTATTTGTCGAAATGGAGAACAAAATATGGGATTTTCAGAAAAATTAGTTTATTACTTGATTTTGTAAAATCCATAACTCTTTGTGTATAATGAGTTAAGAGATGAGCCATATATCAAAAGAAAGCCCTAGAAGTAAGCTAACTGTAGAAATTTGAATCACCAAAAAAATTCTTTGTAGATATTTCGTGGTGAAATTTTGAATGAAACTGGTCCGAAGGACTAATAGTCCGAAAAAATCAGTGTTCTTCAGCTATATTGCGTGAGTTATAAATTTTGATCCGACTGTTGGATCGTTGTAATTTTTGGATATGTTATACATATATAAGTTGAGTATATGTCCACAAATTTTGAACCGTTAAAAATGAACGTATGATTTGTTATGAATTTTAAGAGGTAACTGATTCGGAAATTAGGTTTTGGTGGAAAATTCTAGAATTGAGTGGGCCCCACTCTTGGTTGTTGGGGAAGATGGCTGATTTTTGGTGGGTGGAATAGTAGCAGGTAAAGCCATCAGGTAGCAGGTCAAGTCTTCTTCGGCGTGCTAACATTTTCCTATAAATAGAGGGCTAAGTTAGAATTAAAAATCACACCAGAAACATAAGCTTGCTCTCTTTCTCTCTAGATTATTGAGTGTAATTTGTGAGTATTTAGATACTTGGTGAGTTAATAATCATCAGTGCAAGTTTCCTTCAGCGTCATATCCGATATCCAGTCAGAAGTGCTGCTCTTTTGAGGTAAGGGATGGTAAGGGATAGTAAGGGATATTATTTTTTTTCGTAATGATATTATTTCTTCAATATCATTATGCTGAAATATTGGTTGGAACTTTTTATCAAATTTGGAACTTTTTCATGTCGGGGTTACTATTCATGGGTTACTATTCACGAGTTACTATTCATGAGTTACTATTCACGAGTTACTATTCACGAGTACTATTCATGAAGCGTGAAGATGTTTTTTTGTGGAATTTCTATCTTTTGGTGTCGGAGTTACTATTCACGTATACGGCACTATTCAATTTAAAAAATAAAATTTTTCTTTTCGTCTAAAATATCTATTCGGATACTAGCTTTGATTGTATCCATGTTTTGATCATTCTTGAATTTTACACCACTTGTGATTATTTTGAGGTATTTTGGATGTATAAATTAGGAGTTATGGATTTTATGAGAAAAGACTATTTT
This sequence comes from Panax quinquefolius, assembly GCA_020205615.1. NCBI lineage: Eukaryota > Viridiplantae > Streptophyta > Magnoliopsida > Apiales > Araliaceae > Panax > Panax quinquefolius. The sequence goes on along the minus strand of CM035152.1, from coordinate 52,018,880 downwards.
AAAAGTAACTATTTATAACTCCTTGCGGTTAACTCCAAAATTGATGAAATTTTTATTGAGAGTACATCTATATAATATCAGTGTACTCTGTGAATTTCGGAATTTTTGGATAAAAGTACAATTTATGATAAATGTTTAAATATTAAAGGTGGTTTTGGCCATATGAAAAATAGTAAATGAATTTTAAAATTTTGAGAAAAATATATGTTCAATATGGGACTATTTTATGCTAAATCCCGTAAAAGAAATATTTTTAGAACCGATTTGGTATTTTTCATGAAAATGTTCTAGTTATGAGCAAATGAATTAAATATGTTATGTGAAGTAAGAAAATTAGAAAATATGATTTTATGGTTTGAGAATCATATATGAGGTATATGATTTTTGATGAGGGTTTTAGTTATTGGTGATGAAATTTTATGAGTTTGGCATTTTATGATGATTAAATGCATTAATTAGTAAAGTGTAAACAATTTAATTAAATTGTTTATAAGTTTGAGAAATGATTAAAATATTATTATAATCTTAATAATATTAGATTATGAGATTTCTAAGTGATTTATAACATTTGGATTAAGGTGTTATAAATATGGATATGAATTTTATTATGAAACTTTATCTTTTCGTGTCGAGGTTACTTACGCACGATACGGGACTACGTACGAATACGGGTACTATTTACAACAAATTGGTTTTTCTTCTCGACCAAATTATCGTTGATTTATGAATCTTACTCTTGAAATTAAAACCATGTTTTGATTATATTATTTTTATATAACATTCTTATAACCCTAATGATGATATTTCTCTTTGACTTGAGTGTAAAGATGGGTAGATTATTGGTATGATCGTGACCATAGGTTCTCTTTGGCCGATGAGTGCAAAAGTTGAATTGTTGGACTTGGTATGATCATGACCATTGAATTTACAATTGAATATTTTTAGCTTAAGTGCAAAGGTGAATTGATCAACATGGTTATAATTATTGTTATATAACTTCGAAATGATTATGTATTTCTTTGATATATGAATATCTTTGGCTCGTAATGCAAAGATGACTGTTGTTGAATATGTTTGCTTTCAGTAGGCAAAGATGAATTATTGATGAATATCTTTTTGCTCGTAATGCAAAGACGACTGTTGTTGAATATCTTTTGCTTTGAAGTGCAAAGATGAATTATTGATGAATATCTTTGGCTCGTAATGCAAAGATGACTGTTGTTGAATATCTTAGCCTGTAGTGCAAAGATGAATTATTGATGAATATCTTTTGCTCGTAATGCAAAGATGACTGTTGTTGAATATCTTAGCCTGTTAAGTGCAAAGATGAATTATTGATGAATATCTTTGGCTCTTATTGAAAAATGAACTGTTGTTGAATATCTTTAGCTTGTAGTGCAAAGATGAATTATTGATGAATATCTTTGGCTTGTAATGCAAAGATGACCTGTTGTTGAATATCTTTAGCCTGTAGTGTAAAGATGAACTGTTGATGAATATCTTTGGCCATGGTGCAAAGATGAATTTATGATTATGAATAGGAACTGTGATTTGGTATAACCATGATATTTGATGTTTCAGGTAAAGACAGGTGATGAAAATTATCTTCGTCCTGGATGAGAAGAGGAATTTAGAATTACAATTACGATTATGAGTTATACATGTGATTGTGGACAGGAATTGTTGATTGATGTTACAGGGATAAAACATTGTTGGTGGACTTTTAACATGGAGAAGATAATAGATTTTGTGGTCTATTTGACTCTTCTAATGGATTGCTCGTTCCGCTGCAACTATGGTTGAAATTTTTATCATCTACCATATGTTCTAAATCTCTGATTCATTACTGATGAAGACTATTGATAATTTATTTATCTTTAGTCATAATATTCTTTACTGAGCTAGTTGTGCTCACCCTTTTGTTTCACAATTCCTTTCAGGTAATAAAAGTGTAGTGTATTTGGGTTGGTGGGGATAACAAAGGAATAGAAGCGGTGGTCTATAGTTGTTGAGGTTCTCCCAAAGAGTATAAAAATAATTTTATTGAGGGCTTTAGTGTGTTGTATTTTATACATCATTTAATAGTTATTTTTGGTGAATTAAATAGGGTGAGGCAAACCCAACTTTGGAAGGGTGTTTTGTCACTATCATACAAGATGTCTAATGACATACAAACTCGTGTTATCATAAGACATGGTTGTGCTCATCCACTTCTTTGAGTATATTTACAAGCACTACTTATATAATCTTGGTGTTTGTTTGGAGTATAATACCAAATTAGAGACAGTGGAGATAATGATATGTCAAGAGAAGACTCGCCATTGGGAAGAATATGATAGTAATCTTCTCGTTTTTCTTTGGGGTCTATTGGGTCAACCAAGGATAATTCTGTGGCCATATGATATCTACCATAACCTAAAAGCATGACCTCCCATGTACGAAGGTTTCCTTGAGCACTTCCCAAAGATTCTAATTTCTAAAACAGTTTTTGACTATACCTTTATGTAAGGTGTCATTGTGACGTACATGATTGGTATATATTTGTATCCAAACTCACAACATATGTGTTGTTGTATTTTGCACGACAATTGTTGTAATAAAGTTGTAGTTATTTTTCGTACCATATATTTGGCGACTCAGAATGGGTTGGATGGAATGGACCTATTTTGGGGTTGTTACATTTGTCATCTCAATTATTAATTTAATAATATAAAATATTATACAGATGATACTATGACAATAATTGAATTAATAATATGAGAGATATGATGCATCAATTACTGTAGCATTAATTGAGTATAACTGAGTGACTTCTCACGTAAGCATCAATAAGCAATACCGTGTGCTACTATGCAACCACACATATTACTGTACTTTTAACACCGGTTATTTCAACAGTTAATGGTAAAACTTCCGCCGTTATTTTCATAAAAAGATATTTATGTCGACTACTCATTTCAACAATAATTACGTGGTGGGGTCCACCAATGATTGTGCCGTCGTACGAATATTCCCTGTTAAAACGAATATTCCCCGACCAATCGAATATTATATAACAACTTGCTTACTTTGCAAAATTTATAAATATTACCCACAACTTTAATATTATAACAATTCAACACAATAATTATTCAAAATGATATTTATAGAAAAATTCATCTTTGTTCATAAAAGTTGGGGTCTTACAAGAACCTTTACTCCTCATCAATAGGAAAAAAGGAAGATCAAAATCAAACTTATACCTCATTTGCATGCAAGTAAACTGAGGGGTGTCGACTCAAATCACCCAGAAGCTCTGGGATCATCACCTGAATGCCTGGGAAGTCCCTACAAGGAATATGAACAGCAAGAGCGGGGTCCTCAACCGATACATCCTCCTTCTCGTCCTCAATATCTGGTACCTCAACCTGGACAGGACATATCACTGCCTCCGCCAGACGAAGAGGCTGTCTAACGGAATGGGGTTGAGGCACATTAGAAGCCATCCTCCACGCACCTGAAGTGGTCCTACGGGAACTACTCGGCTTATCCGGATCTATATATCTGGACACAAGTCTCCAAATCACCTCAGAAAGGGTGTGGTAAACTCTAACCTAAAGCTTTTTCAAATGCATTTTATGACTACATACATGCATGCATTACTTTAACATATGCCTACAATAGAGTTAAAAATGCATGACTACTCAATACCTATATTTTGGAAAAAAATTTCCATAGTCCCCTTTGTAAATAGGACTATCCACATGCACATAGGCATGACTAGGTGGTCATTCAGTAGCACACCTACCCACAGTCATAAACTTCCTATATGCATTACACTATCAAAGACATAATCTATAAGTGTAGCCTAATTACCAGGATTACTTTGCTTTACCACCTTTGCTCATTTATCCTCAAATAGGATAAGCAATAACATGAAAAAGGTGCCAATTTAACTATTTCAAAAGTCAAATATTTTCACATCATTATGTTCAGCATGGTTAAATGCTTACATTTACTATGTTGAATATTTTTATCAAGTCATATGAGCATGCATATTCACTACTACGTGTTTAGAAGCATTTAATGTGATAACTCATTTTCCAACGGGTAAAAACTAGAAAAGAAGACATGCTTACATTACCAGGGCAGTGTAGAACACTTGTACGGTGATAGAATTTCAGAAAGACGCTCGAACTCAGCATATCTAAAGAAGAGATCTCGGATTTCTTATGTGGTGCAACTTAGAAATGAATTTTGAAAGCAAACTGCGGCTTAGAACCACCCATGGTTGACCGCAGGTGTACCTGCGGCTGCCACAGGTGTACCTGTAGCTCCCCTAGGTGGGTCCCACTCCTCTGGCTCGATCTAGTTCGAGTTGTGAAGGAGATATCATAAGCTGAAAAGGCCAAATCAGGAATAAAAATGCTACGCGATTGAGCGGAATAGCATGAAATCCTAGTTTTTAGAGACCAAAATATGGGTCTATATGCCACTCATTAGTATTCGCCTAGATACAGGGTACAATATACTTATGTTCACAATAGTTACAAACCACACTCGGCAATACCTCACGAAGGTTTGAATGCCATCTGTACGGGGTCGGAACCACAAAACCTTTCTTCCCAGGGGAAACTCTATCCAAATCAGTCATTGATGAACACATCGACGAAGGTCAAGCCACCTTGACTACATTCATCTGTTGGCAATTAATTCCACCAAAGCATCGGAAACCACTCGGTGTTCTCATACATTGATGCACACGTTAACAAAGGTTAATCAGCCTTGATATTTTCCTCAGCAGAGAATCCGGCCATTGATGTACATGTCAGCGAAGGTCAGATAACTCTGACGATAGAGACTGTTGGTAGTAACTCTGACAAATCAACAAAAATACCTGGCGATACAAACCATGGAAGAACATCCTCATCGGGGAAGACCAATGATGGAATATGTTATACACATCCTCAACAGACAAAGCTCTATCCCTACAGAATCTCTTGTACATGAGAGATACATCTTCAGTGTGAAGTCTGTATCAAGGATTAAGGACTTTGGTGATCACACCAACGTCAATATCCTGGAAGTTCCTGAGAACTTTGGATCGCATGTCCAAGACAGTTCATCAGGGTTGTCAGTAATGAATGCACCCTAACAGAAGTTATGGGAGTCAGCAGTCATCCCACCCTGTTGGAGAACAGTCCAACAAATCATATACATTTGCATCATACTGCTGTACAGTGCATCATGATTATCCTGTCACATTTCAAGTGTCTAGTATTCTTTATCCTATCCATGCCATTGCATTGCATAAATATGATAAAGAGGGGCATCTGTAGACACCCAAAATTTTTCATTCCTCTTACTAACATTACAGGAGGGCAAAATCATCTTTCATAGATAACCCTGAAGGATAAAACAGTTCCAGTTTCAGAAATCCCAACAGAGAAGCCTTTTCAATCTCGAAGATAACCCCGAGATATTCAATCCCAAAAATAACACCAAGAGTTTCAGTCTCAACCTCGGAAATAACACCGAGGGATGCAGTTGCAGTTCTGGAGAGAACCCCGACAAAGCTTGTTTCAACCTCCAGCAATCAACTTCAACCTCGGAGATAACCCCGAGGCACTCAGTCCCAAACCCAGAGATAACCCTAGTAGGTCAGGCACACCTCAGAGATAACCCTGAGCATATCCAGTACTTGCAGCAGTCCAATCTCAGAGATAACCCTAAACAACGACTGCTTTATCAGCCCAAACTAGAGATAACCCCGGTAAGGGGAAAAATCATCATTTTGCCACCTCGACCCTACATGCACACCGTCTCAACACATTTCAACATACATTCTGCACAATAGTTTCCTATAATAACTGAATAGCTGCAATCCCGAGTGACTACTACACAGGACATCACACCGGATAGAATTTGAAGCTTGAAGACCAAGGGCATGGTCCCATCTTCCTGACTTCTTACAACCTCTAATCCCATGTCATTTGTGTAGCTCTCGACAGCAGCACTCCGTAATAGATCTTATACACCTCAATCGGAGGCCCAGATTGATGTTCTAAAAGTTCAAGCGTACATCACATTGCACGTATGCACGTACTTCTAGATGGCAAGACGCCATGAGCCAGGGGCACCTCGAGGCGACCACAGTGCATCTCATGGCACGCCGCAGTACACACTGCAGCTCCCCCCTCTATAAATAGAGGGCTTGGGGTGGCCATTTTGTAAGAGAAAATGACGAGGAAGCCCTGTCCAATTTTCGCTGTACACACTATAAACTGAGTGCTTTCTTATTTTAAACACTTGTGAACTTATATACTGTCATATTTTTACCGGCGGGAGCTAAGTGTTCATCCATTTAAAGCTATAGAAGTCTTCTTTGGCAGTCCACTGTAAGCCTTCTTACACTTCTTAAAGTCTTTCTCTTCTACTGTGCACACACTTTTCTTCACGTTGAGAGTCGTGTTACGTGTGTAGGCCCGGACTTCGGTCCGTGACTTTTTATTTCCTTTTGTATATATATATTATATATATGAACTAACATTATCGAGTTATGCCTCGATTGAGCCTGGACTCACGTCCGAAGTGTTTATTTACTTATATATATATATATATATATATAATATATATATATATATAAATGATAAACCGAGCATTGGATTGATATATCCGGTCGTTTGATACTTTTATACATATATATATATATATATATTTATATTTATATTTCATGTCGAAGCTGGAGTTTACTTATGTGGCCATTTACTGACTTTTATTTATTTTTCGTCCCGTCTAGAGTTTACTTCGAGGCGGTTGATCATTTTTACCGCTTTATTTACTTTTCTGATCCCCCTTGGAGGTGCTTCGTGGTGGTTGATCGTGTCTCTACATATATATTTATCGCTTTTATATATTTACATTTCTAGTCCCCCATGAAGTTCGCTTCGTGGTGTTTGACCATCTGTATATATATATTTACAGCTTATATATATATATATAACTGTTTACAACTTTCATACAAACTACTACATCATGTGAGCCCAGGAATCATGTGATCATAGATTCTGGTCCCTGAATCTAGATTCGGTTCCCGTGATGGACATTTTTGGCTGTAAACAACTTGTACATTATTAATGGTTTCTGAATTTCCTTAGATGGCTCTCATGCCCACAAGGAGTTCGACACTGCTATTTATATTATTTTCTCAAAGATGCCTCGCATTTGAAAAATAAAAGCAATTAAGCCCAACACTTAATAAAAATGGAAGTATCAAATGCCTCAAATACTATTGAGCATAAGGGTTTGAAAAACCTCTTTTACAAAACAACACTGCTATATCTTGTTAAAACTGAATTTTACACAAATTCAAACCCTTTGTATATAGGTGCGAACGAGGCATAGCACTACTTCCAAATAATTGCACATTGACCCACATACACACACATTTATATAACATTTTAATTGAAAAGTGGCGGTCACCGTGGTAACACGGATGTCGGGGGGGTACCTAACACCTTCTCTCCGCATAAGCAAGTCCCCGGACCCAAATGAATCTCAGTTTCACTGACCAGTATAACAATGTTACATCACGTGGTTAATGTGCAAACCTTTTCTCGTTTGAGTTGGTGCAACCATTTAAAAATACCAACTGACGACTCTTACAATCCAATCGTCGACATATAAATGTCGGACCTTCTCACAACTTGTTTTTTCAAATAAATCCCACCTAACATGAGAACACCAAAAGACAAGAACATAAAAGGGATAGTAAAAATCCCGACGTCGATAGCTAAGCATGTTCTAAAGCATCTGAGATGGGAATATTAATTTGTAGCTTTTTAAACACTTCCAAGAACTTCAAAAATTGTCTATTTAATTTCTGCTTTTGCAATTGTTGAGGGAACGGTACAGGTAGTGTAGACACTCAAAATTTTGTATTCATGTTACTAACCATGCAAGAGGGCATAATCATCTTTCATCTTTCAGAGGCAACCTTGGAAGTCAAATCATCAAAATCCAGCCCAAAAGACAACCCCGAGATATCAAATCAAGCCCCGGTGACAACCCAAGGAGATCAAATCCAACCCCGAAGAGAACCCCGAGAGACCAAGCCCAGCACTGGAGATAACCCCAGGAGATCAAATCTAAACCCCCGCAACAACCCTTGGAGATCAAATCCATGCCATAATGACAACCCCGGAAGATCAAGTCAAACCTCGGACTCAACCTCGGGAGATCAAGTTAATCCCCGAAGACAAACTCGAGAGATTAAATCAAGCCCTAGAGACAACCCTAGGAGATCAAATACAACCTTAGAGATAGCCCTGAGGACTGTCAAAAGTTAATGATAGTTCAATCTCAGAGACAGCCCTGTGAAAAGATAATTACAACTGCATCAAGTCAGGCACTAACCCTGGAGGGGTACAATAGTAATTTTTCCAGCTCAACATCAATTCAGTGCAAAAGAAGTCATGTATAACTATAACATCAATCTTGAGTGAAAACAGCACAAGACAACTCAAGGATGGACTATGAAGACTCGAAGATCTGGTCATGGACCCATCTTCCCAAATTCAAAAAATGTCAAATCTCATGTCATTGTGTATCTCTCGTTAAGGGCTTTCCGGAAAGGTATAGCACGCCTCCACCGGATTTTAGGATTGAAAGTTATTAAGGTTTTAGCGGACATGACGTTGGCCCGAGTGCACGTACATTGAGATTACGGAACCCATAGGGCCTGAGCCCACCCAAGCAGCTGCAAGTATACCCGCAGCTACTTTGGTCTATAAATAGACCCCCCCATCATCCAAAAAAGAGAAAAAAAGGAAAAAAGAGAGAAAACTCTGTCCATTTCAGCTCTTAACCCCTTCTGTAGTGTTCCAAACTATAATATTTTTCTTTTCTGAACACTTGTATAAATATATTCTACGACATATCAAATTTAAACATGTGGAAACTGAGTTTTCATGCTCTGAAAGCGGTTTGAAGCCTTCTTTGCAGTACACGGTAAGATTTTATCAGATTTGAAGCTTTTTACTACTTTAATATATATATATATATATATATATATATATATATATATATATATATTGACGCCCCCAAAATAGTTATACATTACCCATTCCGAGTCCCCAAATACTTGGTACATAATTTAAATACAACTTTTTTTATACAGTACGACAAAAGCGTAGCTGAGAGTTCTAGACAATATCCAAACTAAAATGGAGTCCTTATTACAATTATTATCACACTATTTTATAGAATAGTGAGGACTACTATAGCCACCATCTCGGACCATTACTCCGTTCCCCGACTAGTCCCGGCTACGTTCTCATTTCCTGAAAAGAACAATGAAAGCAAAAGGGTGAGCTCAACTAGCCTAGTAAGAAATATTATGACTAAGATAATGCAGAATAAATTATCATTAGCATTCAACAGTGTTAAACTAATAATAAACAACAAGTTTAACTGTAGCGGAACAAGCAATCCATTAGAAGAGTCAAGTAGAGAATGATATCTACTATCTTCTATGATTTAAAAAGTTTATCATCAATTTTATCGCCGAGACTCAACTCAATAAATAATCCACATCATTAAATTATCCATGCACTATGGGCCAAGGATATTCATTAGAATCATGTCCACGAAGTATCCATGCACTACGGGCCAAAGATATTCGTGGAATCACCAATGGTTATGATCATGCCAACAACTGTCCATCAATGAACTACGGACCAATTAGGACTTTTACCACATCATTTGTAACATTACAGGTCATGATTACACCGAATAATCCGTGGTCATAATCATACCAATCAATAGTCCATCTATGCACGTAAGCCAAAGATGATTTTCATCATAATATAAGCTTGAGGTTATGATCATGCTAACAACTATCCATCAATACACTATGGGCCAATGAGGACTTTTACCACATCATTTATAACATTACGGGTCATGATTATACCGAATAATCCCTGGTCATTATCATACCAATTAACAGTTCATCTATGCACTACGACCAAAGATGACTTTCATCAGAATATAAGCATGAGGATGATGATAATGATATAATAATTCAATTAAATGAAAGCAGGGATAAATTTTAAAGATTTATAATTTAATTGATCCATAATTCAATAATGTCCAAATTGTCAACATGATACTGTTTTGTGGAGTAAAATTCAAGAATAATATTGTATCAAAAATGATTTAGACAGAAAAGAAATCAATTTTTATCATGAATAGTACCCCAGGTGAATAGTACCCCACGAATAGTACTTCGTGAATAGTACTTTGGGAATAGTACTTTGTTAATAGTACCCCATGAATAATACTTCATGAATAGTATCCCATGAATAGTACTCGGCATGAAAAGCTTAAAATTTAACAAGAATATTTAGAAAAATATCCTTGTGAAACGATACTAGATGAAGCGCAAATTTCAAGTATATTCTACTAATTTCACGGAGTATAGAAGCAATAGTTTAACAAAATGAGTGTGAAATTATGAATACGAACCGAAATAATATTACTTACATACTACAGAGTATGGAAGAAAATATTATTTCATACGGATATTGAACAAAAATAATATCCCTTATAAATATTGAACAAAAATAATATTCCTTACGAATACGAAAAATAATATCATAAGAGAATATGAAATAAATAATACCCGTGATGCCCCCAAATCCGGGTATCTTTCAACCCGACAGATGGTGCTACACATTACTACCATTCATTCATTCATTCATTCAATTGAACAGTCTCTAAAGGACCAATATGACTTATATATATTCAAAATAATATTACATTTCCTAAGTTCTTTATAACCCATTCAATTGTTCTTGTCATAATATTCAATATATTACAATCATTGAACTATTCTATTACATAATAAGCTAAGGGTTCATCTTCGCCTTGCCCTTATCTTTGCTTGAGCCTTCAGTCCGCTTGATCTTGGCTGTGTTCATATGGTTCAAGCAAGAGTGAGCATGACTAGCTCAGCAAGTACTATAATTCTAATAAACAACATGCTTGAAACATAGAACTCATATATCTTCTGTAACTGAACAATAGTTACGAAGTACTATCGATAATTCAAAATAACACTTCTTTTCATTCAAAACATTTTATAACAACAATATTCAGTAGAATATCAACTATGGCTCAAGTCTATGAGCATTTCATTATTTCTTTTGAAAAGGACAGCCCAGCACTAAGTCAGTAAGTCCGACATAGCTTACGAGCACGTCTGGGTGATCAGCCCATAGTACTCTATGTTGATCAACACTACATTCATTAAACGTGTATACGTTTAAGTTGTGGCAACCTCACGTGCCTATCGTTAAACGACAAAAAAACATTTTAGCATACTTGGTCTTTGATTAAAAGCCATACCAATATAACTCGGTAAACAATAATCATGCTTGACAGAATCATAATACAAGTTTAGCCGAAAGAATTGGCTTAGACTTCATCATTCAAGACTTCATGCGAAAGAATACATGAATTACAAAACTTGTTTAGACTGAACTGAATCAAGGGTCAGAATACTTGCCTTCAGCATCTACTTACTGATTAACACCCGTACACTTTAAGTCTCTACCCTTCTACAATGCATGATCATATAACGAACCACATTAGGTAATATATAATCAAGTATGTATACTATTATATCTTACCCTTCATCTCAATGTAAATCCTGACTTAGATCTACTATTATGGGTTTCCGGCTTTCATTACGCCATTCGCATTTCATTCATCTTTGATTAATTATCAACCTTAATCATCATTCAGTAAGTATCTTACAAGTACCTTACAATGTTATACTTATACCTTAGTTTATAATTATAAACTTCTCTTTCATTCTGTATTTGAAAACATTCTTTACTGTCCATTGCCTAGGGTTTGTCATGGGCGCCACCCATCGCTTTCTTCATCTCGCCATTTGCGGTATGAGTTAGCGATGCACCGGCTTAGAACAACACGGGCGCTTACGACGCGAGTTAGCAGTGTGCTCAGAGATCGTTTATTGCTGCACTGTGGCCACTCATTTAGCCTTGGGTTGGTATTTGCATCAGCCAACTCGTGCCTCGAATAGTTTGTAATTTTTGAAAATTTTACGAAACTCCCGGACTAATAACTTCTTCGTTATAAGTCTGAATTGGCTCGTTCAAAAGCCTATGGTTCACAAATTACGTACTCTATACGTTCATGTAAGAATTTTATCTATTTAACTTCATTTGCTAAAATTTCTCCTATTAGTTCATTTTTAACGAAAACGATAAACGTTCGTGAACGTTCAACGCTCGTTGCTTCGTTCTAAGTCAGAATTCGGTCATTTTTGAGTCCGCAACTCTATAATGTCAAATATGACTTGTCTCCATCGAAAACCAACGTTTCCGACTTCAAAAACAAAATACGACTTCCATTCCTAGAATTTCACGAATTCGACGATAGTCGTCCAATCATGTGAATTCCGGCAAAGCTACATTCTTAATGATTCTAAATGGATTTTAACCAACATATGATCATTACAAGTTACTTATTAAACCAACTTATAATCAAAGTAGGTTTTGACTTATTCTCATATGTCAATGACTTATTTAACTTATGAACTATAAACTCTCATGCTTATGACTTACTATGAACTTAAGTACATTAATCAATGTTCTCATGCTATAATCAATATACTAACATCATATGACAAACATATGATAAGTTCTTAATGATGCTATCAACTTATTAGGGTTCAAGCTGCTTATTCAACTTATTCAACTTAAGTTCATTCCTTAATAACTTATCAAATGTTCTTAACAAACAATCCCCCTTTTCTATCAATCCTATCACAGAAGAGATAAAGATAAAAAGTATGAGTCTTACCCTTGAAGACTATTACTTCACTTCACTTTGGAAAATCTAGAAAAAGTTAAAGTGGCTTCTAAGTGCTTAAGTGACTTATTCTCTCTACCAAATAAGTAGCTTATCTTGAGAGGAAAGTGTTGGATGAATAACAACCAACAAAATGTAATGAAGCTTAGTATTTATAGGCCACTCAAAGCTAGGGTAGAATGGTCTTTAAACATCCCACCTCCTTATTCCACCTCCTCATTCCACTTCCTCAATAACCTCCTCACTTTCCACCTCCTTACTATTCATAACTTAACCTCCAAGTCTACTTGCTAACCACTTCTAATACTTGGTCATCACACATATTGTTTGCCCATCAAGACTACCCACTTTACACTTGGATTGCCCCATAGATTATGGCTTCTCATTGGGCTTATTAATTAAATCTAACTACTTTTTTATTGGGCTTGTGTTACCATAGTTTGGACTCATGACTTATCGAACACTTGGGCTTGATTGTCATATTCTATTGGACTTCTACCATTAGACTAATAATCCTACAAGTCCATTACCTTTCATTAACCAACTTAACATATATACCCCACGTATAATCTTCGTATGCTAGCTCGTATATTCATTCGTAATATATGTTATCTCATTCTTCATACATAATAGTACAATACATCGTATTATACTTACATTCATTACCTCGTATAATGCATACACATCATACGATCACAACTTTCTTTCCTTTACGCTTAATAAACCTAACATTCCCAAATTAGGTCCACATGCAAAATATTACATTTTCCATACTTAGATTATTATTACATAATCAATATCACCTTGATATTATAACGTTACGTATTTATCGGAAGTTCAAAAATAATTCCCGAGCAGAAATCGATGAATAGTATTTTTCAAAAAATTTCTCGGAAAGCTTTTATTTTCGTCTTAGAAATTCAAACACTTTAATTCATTCACGTAGTTAAAATACTACGACGTTACGACGTTTCTAGGTTATAGAATGACATTCATCTTATCAACACGTAATAATAATAAATAATATTATTTTATTCATTATTAAAAGTATTTACAAAGGTTCGATTTTCTGGGGCGTTACACTCTCTCCCCCTTATAAGGATTCTGTCCCCAAAATCTTGCTAAAATAAAAATAAATTACACAAATAAATTAGGGTAATTCTTTTTCATCGTTTCTTATAACTCCCACGTTGCTTCTTCTGGATCATGGTTCTTCCATAACACCTTTACCGAAGGTATGACTTTATTCCGCAGAACTTGTTCTTTTCTATCGATAATTTGAATCGGCGTTTCCTCATACGTTAAGTCCTTCTCGACATGAATAGGTTCATATTCTATCACGTGCTTATAATCTGGCTTATAAGGACGTAACACGGATACGTAAAATACATTATGTATTCGTTCTAGGCCTGGAGGTAATGCTATTATGTAAGCTACCTCATCCACCCGTTTTAATACCTCAAAAGGTCCTATGAACCTTAGACTTAACTTTTCCTTCTTCCCAAAACGTATCTTTCCTTTCCAGGGAGATACTTTTAGGAATACATACGAACCTACTTCAAACTCTCGATTCTCTCTATGCGGATCCGTTAACTTCTTCTTCGCTGCATCATCTTGAAATGCTAGAAAGTCGATCAGTATCTTCTTGACAACATTACATTTTGTTGCATTGCACCAATTTCGGTCCCAACATTTGGCGTTCTCCTACCTCATCCTAATACAAAGCATGTTCTGCATTTCCTCCCATACAAAGCTTCGTAAGGTGGCATACCTATGCTTGCATGATAACTATTGTTATACGCAAACTCCACTAATGGTAGATGATCATCCCAACTACCCTTGAAACCCATGACGCAAGATCTTAGTATATCTTCTAAAGTTTGAATTGTTCTCTCGCTTTATCCATCCGTCTGTGGATGATACGCCGTACTCAACTTCAACTGCGTTCCCAACTGCTCTTGTATACTTCTCCAAAAGTTCGACATGAATCGTGGATCACGATCTGACACAATCGATACTGGTACTCCATGTCTAGAAATTATTTCTTTAATATAGAGTCTAGCTAACTGATCTAAGTTATACTTAACCCTAATTGGAAAAAAGTGAGCCGACTTTGTCAATCAGTCTACTATTACCCAAATCGCATCATACCCCTTTGTTGTAGTCGGAAGTCCTACCACAAAATCCATCGTGATATTTTCCCACTTCCACTCCGGGATTTCTGATGACTGTAATAAGCCACTTGGTCATTGATGTTCGGCCTTAACTTTCTGACAAGTTAAGCACCTACTTACATACTCTGCTATCTCCTTCTTCATGTTTGGCCACCAAAAACTCTATCGAAGGTCTTAATACATCTTAGTGCTACCAGGATGAATCGAAAACCTCGAACTATGAGCCTCTTACAATACCCGTTCCTTTAATTTCGCCTCATTCGGAACCCAAATTCTTCCTTCAAATCTCAATAATCACTCATTATCAAGACTGTACTTAGTATCTTTTTCTTTGGTCAGCCGCTCCTTCATCCGGTCACACTCATCAGTTTTGAGTTATACCTCCTTTACTCTCTCTACGATGGTAGATTGCATCTCCGTCGTCAAACAACATTTGTTGTCCTTCACTTGGCAACTGTGAGGTTTGTAATATTCATGAACGCAATCAAATTGCACAAAGTAAGCGGAAACGTGTAAATCAGAGTTTTAAAATTTTACAAACCATATACCCGGATCATCCTTTATGCATAATTATTAATTAAACGAAAAAGAAAGAACAAGAATCATACCCTTGAAGATCCGAGCTTCCTCAGGTACAAGTTCACCTCCAATCTTTTCACATTCAACTTGAATCCACCGGGTTTGGTTCCTTCCTTTGATCAACGTTAGCCACCCAAGTGTTTGGCCTCTAGAGGTGATCCACCAAGAAAGAAGAAGAATTCAAGAAGATGGGTATTTGGCAAAACCCTTGTTTTCTATCTTTATAGAAAAACGTACTCTCCAACAATTGAAAATAATGTAACATTGATATCTGATATAAGACTCCTCTTATAAAGATATCAAGTAACCCTATTAAAATAAGGTATTATTTAATTAAACTCTTTTAATTAAATGGGCTCCCTAATCTTATTAGGGATAATTAATTAAAATTCTTTAATTAATTTTTCCTCCTAATCTATTAGGAATAAATGAGAGTACTTATATTAAATTAATTCCTAAACTCTTTTAGAAATTAAAATAATAATAATTGTAATAATTTTAATAAGACTCCTCTTATTAATTTATATTTAATATTTTAAAATATTAAATAATAAATATTAAGCTATTTAATTTATTCTATCACCATAGATTAAATTAAATATACTTAACTTTATATTATTACGATTATGCCATTAACTTCTTAAATAATTATTTTTCCTTTTATGGTGTGACCCTTTAGGTTCTCCATATTAAACCGGTTGTGAATAAATCAATTAGAACAATTCTAATCTTATTTAAATAAATAAATTAAACAATTAATTTATTTAAATAAATAATATTTATTCTACAATAGGGATAAGCCTCCCTAGCGATCAATGACTTTCCAGATAATATAGATTTCAACATCAATCATAAAAGAACCTTTGAATAAATAGTTACCGTACAATTCAATCTTTCCACCATACAATGTCCCAATTAAATATAAGACATGAAATTTCTGTCAAGTCTTATTTTATTTAATTATAGGTATTTTGACTCTTAAATGCACAACCCCAAATAATGCAAATTAGAAACTCCTTTCTAATTTCATTCTTCCTTGGCCAAGGACTACTGGGTTGTCATTTATCGAATCACATAGGACATTTCTCTTCTTTTACTAGAAGTGGTAGATTCTTTATTGATCATACATTATCTCCATGTACAACTTATTATACCCAAGCATACCCTTTGATATACCCTAAGGGTCTTAAGGAATAAGTCAAAGTATAACTCATCATACACAAGATACTATGATGATCTCAAGTCCAATGATCACTTGTACTACTATCACTACTGAGAATTCCTATTGACGTGCAAGTAAAACTCCATTAGGTATTCCTTAGCGAGCCAACGCTCAAATGAACTTATTCTCTAATAAGCACCAACATACTTGCTTTAGTGTCTCCACACAAATGATCATGAGATCAATCATCCTCATCCAATGAGCAAGCAACGTATGTACCAATCTATCCGGATTCACTAATCCCCAATTTAGTAATCCAACGATTGGGAACTATTTTAGTTTTAAGCTTTCTAAGAATTTAGATCTCATTAGAATAATCATCATCATTATTCTAAAAGCATTGCTTAAAACTATGGGTTTATCACATATTATTAAACAGCATCATGTAGATAATTAAAAGCCTTTATTAAATTAATATTTTTTTTATTAATAAATGAATAAGATTGTTACAAAGTATATGCTTTATCATCAAACATGATTGGCTTGTGTGCATACTACTTTCAACAACTTCACTTCCAACTCCATCCTAGCCATCTCTGTTATTAACTCAGTTTGAGCCGTTAACAAAGACAACTTTTCCCTACCCTTCCTACTTAAGGCATCTAAGAACTACATTGGCTTTCCGAGTGATACAAGATTTCACGAATGTAATCCTTTATCAACTCCAGCCATCTCCTCTGCCTCATGTTCAACTCCTTCTGTGTGAAGATATATTTTAGACTCTTGTGGTCCGTGTATATCTCACATTTTTCTCCATAAAGATAATGTCTCCATATCTTTAGAGCAAAAACTACTACGGCCAGTTCCAGATCATGAGTAGGGTAAACTTTCTCATAATCTTTCAACTGCCTAGATGCATACGTAATGACCTTGCCATGCTGCATGAGAACGTAACCAAGTCCTTTATGCGAAGCATCACTATAAACTACAAAATTTCACGTGTCATCGGGTAATGACAAAACAGGTGCTTCACTCAACCTCTTCTTCAGTTCTTGAAAACTGTCCTCACACTTGTCAGTCCAAGCGTATTTCACTGTCTTCTTTGTCAAGTTAGTCAACGGAGTAGCTATCTTCAAAAAATCCTGGATGAATCTCCGATAGTAACCCGCTAACCCTAGGAAACTTCGCACTTCAATCGGCATTTTCGGTTATTCCCAATTCATCACAACTTCCACCTTCGCTGGATCTACTGCAATTCCCTCATGGTCAATAACATGACCTAAAAACTGCACCTTCTCCAACCAAAATTCACACTTAGTGAATTTCGCATACAACTTCTCTTTTCTTAGTGTCTCCAACACTAATCTTAGGTGTTCAGCATGATCTTCTGACATCTTAGAATAGACTAGAATATCATCTATAAACACCACGATGAACTTGTCCAAATATTATTTAAACACTCTGTTCATCATATCCATAAATGTAGTTGGTGCATTTGTTAACCCAAACGACATCACCAGAAACTCGTAATGACCATAACGAATCCTAAATGATGTCTTTGGTACATCCTCCTTCCTAACCTTTAACTGATGATACCCCATTCTTAAATCTATTTTAGAAAAATACTTAGCCCCTTTCAACTGATCAAAAAGATCATCAATCTTGGGCAATGGGTATTTATTCTTTATTATTAACTTGTTCAACTCTCGATAGTCGATACACAGTCTTAACGATCCATCCTTCTTCTCGACAAAACAAGACTTGGGTTCTCTACTACGAAACACTCCTACCGAATGTACTTCTTGGTCCAATAGTTCTTATAACTGCACCATCAACTCCTTCATCTCCACTGGTGCCATACGATATGGTACCTTGGAAACTGGTGCCCCTTCAGGCATAATGTCTATCACAAACACTGTCTCCTTATCGGGCGAAAGTCCTGGCAATTCACTCTGAAATACATCGGCGAATTCTCTCACTATAGGTATTTGTTCCATGGTTGCTACCACTCTCTAGGTATCAACAACATGACACAGATAACCTACGCATCCCTTCCTCAATAATTTTCTAGTTTGTGTCATGGTTAGACAACACGAACGTCTCAGCGATCTATTCCCATAAAATACTACCCGAGGTTGTTCTAATGTCTTAATGTTCACACATTTCTTTTGACAATCTATAATTTCCCAATGGTTCACTAACCAATCCATTCCGAGAATTACATCAAATTCTCCTAACTTTATCGGTAACAAATCTACTGATAATTTACAACCCCGTATATCTACACAACAACTCCTATGAACATCTTCAGCAAGAATTATTTCTTCATTTTCTACCTTAATATTTAAAGGTATAAGAAACTTTTCGGGAAGTAATCCTAATCGTCTAGCAAAATCGCATGCTATAAACGAAAAAGTAGCACCCGAATCAAACAGTACGTACACATTGATATTGTTGATCGGAATAATACCTGCGACGACGTCCCCTGATGCAACTGCATCTTGGACTGTGATGTTAAAGGTATGGCCCATCGGCTTACCCAGCTGGCTGGCCCACTAATAGTTAACTTACCGCTATTAGGGCCCCGGTTCCCGTCCGTCCCCTTCTTCGGGCAGTTCTTTGCCATGTGGTCAGTTGATCCACACACAAAGCATCCGTGGTTCTTCTCCGAACTCAGACAATTAGGTGTAATGTGCCCCTCCTGTCCACAATTGTAATGACGACCTTCCCCTTGAGACAGACTCCTAAGTGAGTCATCCCATAGGTCTTGCAGGCCTCCATTCTTTTCTTCGGGTCTCCTTGCTTCACTCTGGTATTCCTAGAGTTAAATACCTTCCTCTTCTGACCCTCGCCACTACCACTGGCTCCCTCGATCTTTACTCCCCCATCTACTTTACCCTTATTTTTCTTTTCTCTATGGTATTGGCTCAACGCCTCACTACCACCTTCGGCGATTATCGCCTTCTCTAAAATGGTTCCAAAAGAAGTACTTTGGAACACTAATATACGGTTATAGAGCCAGGGTTTCAAGTCCTGCTCAAACCGTCGTGCCTTCCTCACCTCAGTATCCACTTGGTGTGGAGCGAACCTCACCAGTTCATTAAACTTGGCAGCGTATTGGGGAACTGTCATTTCCCCTTGTTTCAACTCGAGAAACCGCATCTCCATCCTCCCTTGCATGCTCATGGGAAAGTAGTTCTAGAAGAATATCTCCTTGAACCTATCCCACGTTAGATTCGCTATCCCAACCCTAGCCTGATTGGCTTCCCACCAAAAGTTGGCCTCTCCCTTCATCATATAGGTCGCAAAGGCAACCTTCTAGGCCTCGTCGACATTTTCTATCACAAATGCCTTTTCTATCTCCTTAACCCATGTTTGGGCTTCAATAGGGTCCGTAGTTCCTTTGAACTCCGGCGGACTTACACTCTTAAAATCCTTAAAGGTAGTAGCTCATGCTACTCCTGGATTTACTGGGATATTAGCCCCTGTTCTATTAAAAGCAGCTGTTAATAAGCTAACAAACTCCTGCATTGGGTTAACCGGACCTCCCACCGGTTGATTCACGTTCACACCTTGATTACCTTGCACTCTTCTTGACGGCATTTTGCTGATACAATAAACACATTACGTTATTATTCTTTTCTTTATTAGTTATCATTTATATTAAACAATAACTCCATCATCCATAACTCATTACTTTCTATAAAAAGGACTTATATTCATTCGTCGTAATATAATACTACATCGGTTACATACACAGCCTAAACTGATTACATTACTTTCCCGCTATCGCTTTCCAAAAATTGGGATTTACAAAAGACTACCCTTCACTATACAAAAAGGGCTTTACGTCACTACTACTTACAAAATATTTACATACTACTCTAACTACCACTAATCTACATCTGCCTCAAGGCATTGTCAAAATCTGCCTTGGCAAGACCGGCAATGATATCACGGCTAATAGTATGCCATGTTTGCCCCACCTCCACAGAATATCCAGCTACCTGCTGCTAGAAATATGTATGAGAACTCCTATAGATATAGGACATCATCCCTATCTTCTGCACCTTGGTCTTTAGCTCCTCCTTGAGCTCAAAGACCTCGTGCTTTAAATCGTGGACTTTATCCTTAACCAAAATCCTCTCGTCATATTCCTGCTCCCATATGGACTCGACATCAATCCTATCCTCTATAACCATTTGGAGCTCTGCCTTCAGCTCCTTGATCTCCTAACAGTAATGGATATTTCTATCCAACACTGACATAAATAGAGACATCATTAACCCCCAGGAGCTATCTCTGCTGCTATATCCACTAGATTAAAGGACATTGTCTCTACTTCTTCCTCTATCATCTCGTCAAATACTGACATGTAGTCAGCCTCATCTGAGTCTCCAAACTCAATAATCACTACATATGGCTCTGCTGCTATAGGGTTAGGTATAACCTCTACTTGGTTCATCGATTCTTCGCTAATGGTTTGATCATAACAAACATCCCATTTACTCCTGACATCTACAGAAAACAATTAAGTTGATTAGTACACGTCAGTAGAATAATAAAAACAGATAACATAATCATAATGCATTTTTATAAGGTTATCTTCTTCTTGTAATTCTTTGACTCCTCTTAAGGTTATGACTTAAGAATTTTAATCCCCCCTTAAGTTTTATAACCTAATGCTTTGATACCAACCTGTGACGCCCCCAACTCCGGGTATCTTCCAACCCGACAGATGGTGCTACACGGTACTACCATTCATTCATTCATCCCATTGAACAGTCTCAATATGACTTATATATATTCAAAATAATATTACATTTCCCAGGTTCTTTATAACCCATTCGTTTGTTCCTGTCATAATATTCAATATATTACAATCATTGAACTATTCTATTACATAATAAGCTTAGGGTTCGTCTTCGCCTTGCCCTTATCTTTGCATGAGCCTTCAGTCCGCTCGATCTTGGTTGTGTTCATATGGTTCAAGCAAGAGTGAGAATGACTAGCTCAGCAAGTACTATAATTCTAATAAACAACATGCTTGAAACATAGAACTCATATATCTTCTGTAATTGAACAATAGTTATGAAGTACTATCGATAATTCAAAATAGCACTTCTTTTCATTCAAAAAATTTTACAACAACAATATTCAGTAGAATATCAACTATGGCTCAAGTCTATGAGCATTTCATTATTTCTTTTGAAAAGGACAACCCAAACACTAAGTCTCAGAAGTCCGCATAGCTTACGAGCACGTCCGGGTGATCACCCATAGTAATTACTCTATGTTGATCAACACTACATTCATTAAATGTGTATACATTTAAGTTGTGGCAACCTCACGTGTCTGTCGTTAAACGACAAAAAAACATTTTAGCATACTTGGTCTTTGATTGAAAACCATACCAACATAACTCGGTAAACAATAATCATGCTTGACAGAATTATAATACAAGTCTAGCCAAAAGAATTGGCTTAGACTTCATCATTCAAGACTTCATGTGAAAGAATACATGAATTACAAAGCTTGTTCAGACTGAACTGAATCAAGGGTTAGAATACTTGCCTTCAGCGTCTGCTTACTGATTAACACCCGTACATTTTAAGTCTCTACGCTTCTATAATGCATGATCATATAACGTACCACATTAGGTCATATATAATCAAGTATGTATACTATTATATCTTACCCTTCATCTCAATGTAAATCATGACTTAGATCTACTATTATGGGTTTTCGGCTTTCATTACGCCATTCGCATTTCATTCATCTTTGATTGATTATCAACCTTAATCATCATTCAATAAGTGTCTTACAAGTACCTTACAATGTTATACTTATACCTTAGTTCATAATTATCAAGTTCTCTTTCATTCTAAATTTGAAAGCATTCTTTACTGTCTATTGCCTAGGGTTGGCGCTACGACGCCACCCATTGCCCTTCATCTCGCGTTGCGGCGTGAGTTAGCAGTGCCTGGCTTCCGGACATGGCATTGTGGCGCTACACTTAGTTCTTCATCTCGCGCTGCAGCGTGAGTTAGCAGTGTACTCAGACACTGTTACGGCGCTATGACGCCACTCATTTGGCCTTGGGTTGGCGCCGTGGCGCCAACTCTGTGCCTCAGATAGTTTGCAATTTTTGAAAATTTTACGAAACTCTCAGACTCATAACTTCTTCGTTATAAGTCTAAATTGTCTCGTTCAAAAGCCTACGGTTCACAAATTACATACTCTACGCGTTCATGTAAGAATTTATCTATTTGATTTCATTTGCTAAAATTTCACCTATTAGTTCATTTTTAACGAAAACGATAAACGTTCGTGAATGTTCAATGCTCGTTTCTTCGTTCTAAGTTGGAATTTGGTCATTTTGGAGTCCACAACTCTATAATGCCAAATATGACTAGTCTCCATCGAAAACCAATGTTTCTGACTTCAAACACAAAATACGACTTCCATTCCTAGAATTTCACGAATTCGACGATAGTCGTCCAATCGTGTGAATTCTGGCAAAGCTACATTCTTAATGATTCTAAATGGATTTTAACCAACATATGATCATTACAAGTTACTTATTAAACCAAATTATAATCAAAGTAGGTTTTAACTTATTCTCACAAGTCAATGACTTATTTAACTTATGAACTACAAACTCTCATGCTTATGACTTACTATGAACTTAAGTCCATTAATCAATGTTCTCGTGCTATAATCAACATACTAACATCATATGACAAACATATGATAAGTTCTTAATGATGCTATCAACTTATTAGGGTTCAAGCTGCTTATTCAACTTATTCAACTTAAGTTCATTCCTTAATAACTTATCAAATGTTCTTAACAAACAATCCCCCTTTTCTATCAATCCTATCACAGAAGAGATAAAGATAAAAAGTATGAGTCTTACCCTTGAAGACTATTACTTCACTTCACTTTGGAAAATCTAGAAAAAGTTGAAGTGGCTTCTAATTGCTTAAGTGACTTATTCTCTCTACCAAATAAGTAGCTTATCTTGAGAGGAAAGTGTTGGATGAATAACAACCAACAAAATGAAATGAAGCTTAGTATTTATAGGCCACTCAAAGCTAGGGTAGAATGGTCTTTAAACAACCCACCTCCTTATTCCACCTCCTCATTCCACCTCCTTAATAACCTCCTCACTTTCCACCTCCTTACTATTCATAACTTAACCTCCAAGTCTACTTGCTAACCACTTCTAATACTTGGTCATCACACATATTGTTTGCCCATCAAGACTACCCACTTGACGATGAACTTTTAAATTCATACATAGAAGATAGTAGTTTGCATTCTCTACTTAACTCTTCTAATGAATTATTATTTCCGCTGCGAATATTGATTTAAAATTTGTTGTCTATTGTATTCTATTAGATTTTTTCCCTGTTGAAGACTAACGATAATTTGTTGTATATTATCTTAGTCATAATATTCTTTATCGAGCTAGTTGAGCTCACCCTTTTCCTTTTTTGTTCCATTTTTCTCGGGGAGGCGAGAATACAAGTGATGTACGAGTCGGGGTATGGAATGAAGGTTTTAGAAAGGATTGTTTAGTAGTCCTCACCATTTTTGTAAAATAATGTATCAATAAATGTGATGAGGATTTATTTGAGTATAGATATTGTCTAGAAGATAATATTTGTATTCAAACTCACGCTTTTTCTTGTTGTAATAATAAAGTTGTAGTTGTTTCGCATTACCATGTATTGACAACTCAGAATAGGTGATGTATACCTATTTTGGGGGCGTCACAGGGATAATTCCGCAAACTTAGCCTCCTACTGCGACATGGTCATATTGTTTTGCTCTAGCTTGATGAACTCCACCTCCTTCATGTTACGAATACTTTTGGGAAAGTACTTGTCGTTGAACAGCTCTTGAAACTTCTCCTAAGACATCTTGAGTGCGTCAGTCTGGGTACATTTTACAGATTCCCACCAGTAATCTGCCTCTTCACACAACATAAAGGTGGCAAATGGAACCTTTTGCTCCTCTGAGCATCCTAAGACATCAAATATCTTGGTGATCTGCTTTAACCACGTCTCCGCCTTAAGTGGTTCTAGCTTTCCCAAAAATTCGGTGGTCCCAGCTCCTTGAACTGCTAAGCCATGACCGACCGTGGGTTGCCATTATTTTCACCTATATTTTGAACAGGAGTCTCCCTTACCTGTTGTTGCATGAATTGCATAAAGCCTCTGAACATTCCATCGCTCATCATCCGGTCCGTTGTTATTTGCCCGAGGATTGTCGCCTTCACGATGCACATTATCCTCGATTATTGATATGTGGAGACTCAAGCGGTCTCGTGTGCTCCATTGCTATTCTCAACATTCTCGGATGTCATTTTCAACATCGCCACAAAACAAGGGTTAATTAACATATCACATATTATCCCTATACTCGTGAGACCAATTAAATACCAAATAAACTTAAGTAGGTCATACTAGCGAAGGAATTCCCGCCTTTCCCTCCTAGTTCTTGTCTCACATCTCTACCAGGATCATATCCCTAAGCTTTGATACCAACTGTGACGCGCCCAAAATAGGTATACATCACCTATTCTGAGTCGCCAAATACATGGAACAAAGATATAAAATACAACTTAATAATACAACTGTCGTGTAACATATGACAAAACATAAGATGAGAGTTTAAACAAGAATATTGTCATCTAGACAATATCCACTCTCAATGGAGTCCTCATTACATTTATTGTCACACTATTTAACAGAATAGTGAAGACTACTAATGCTATCATCTGGACTGTCAATCCGTTCCCCGACTCGTCCCAGTTATATTCTCATTTCTTGAAGAGAACAGTGAAAGAAAGGGTGAGCTCAACTAGCCCAGTAAGAAATATTATGACTAAGATAATGCAGAATAAATTATCATTAGTCTTCAACAATGTTAAACTGATAAAATACAATAGACATCATGTTTAACTGTAGCGGAACAAGTAATTCATTAAAAGAGTCAAGTAGAGAATAAAATCTACTATCTTTTTTGATTTAAAAAGGTTTTTCATCACTTTTATCGCTGAGACTCAACTTAATAAATAATCCACATCATCCCTGCACTACGGCCAAGGATATTCATTAGTATCACGACCACAAATTATCCATGCACTACGGGCCAAGGATATTCGTGTATTCATCAATGGTCCTGATCATGCCATAAAACAATTCATCTTTGCACCCTTGGCCGAAGAGAATCCATAGCCATAATCATACAAAAAACTGTCATCAGTGCACTACGGGCCAATGAGGACTTTTTCCATATCATTTGTAACATTACGGTCATGATTATACCGAATAATCCTTGGTCATAATCATACCAAGTCTATCTATGCACTACAGGCCACAGATGACTTTGAACATAATATAAACATGAGGATGATGACAATGACAATGAGATAATAATTCAATAAAACAAGTTCAAGAATTAATTTATTCAGGAACTAATAACGTACAAATTGTCAACATAATACTTCTTTGTAAAGTAAAATTCAAGAATGCTCAGAAGAATATTTCCATGAAAAGATACTAGATGAAGCGCAAATATCAAGGATATTCCACTAATTTCATGAGGTATAGAAGTTAAAACTTTAACCAACTGAGTATAATTAAGAATGGAATAACAAAAGAAATCACAATGCATGCGGATCAGATGTATAAAAGTTATTCCAAATGTAATAATAAATAACGGAACGAAGTCGCATAATACGACCGATAGGATATTCCAAATGTAATAATAAAGAATGGAATAACAACAGAAATCACCATGCATGCAGACGTCGATGCATGGCAGTTATTCCAATAATAAATAATGGAACTGTGTCAAAGAAATTCGCGACCGGCACGATGTTCCAACAAAATAATAAAGAATGGAATAACAATGAAATCACCATGCATGCGCGCCGGATGAGCGACAGTTATTCCAATGTAATAATAAATAACGGAACGAAGTCCCATGTAAAACACATGCATGGGATATTCCAATGAATAATAAAGAATGGAATAACAGAAGAATTTCACCAAGTATTGGGTAGACCGCATATACAGGTTATTCCAACAGAATAATAAATAATGGAATAACAGAAGAATTTCACCAAGTATAGGGTAGACCGCGTATACAGGTTATTCCAACAGAATAATAAATAATGGAATAACAGAAGTTCTCTTCATTAATACAAAAGAAATAATAACTCTTACGAGTACAACAAATAATATCCCTTACTATAATAATAACATCCCTTACGAGTACAACAAATAATATCCCTTACAAGTACAACAAATAATATCCCTTACCTTTGAAAGAAGAGTACTGATTTGGGTAGGCGAGGATATACTCGAAGAAAACTTGCACTACGCTCAAAGCTTTTTAAACTCCAAAGAAATACGCTCAAGATTATAGAAGAAGAATTCTCTATAGTTTCTCTCTAGAGTTTCAGTGAATTCGTAAGAAATAATGAAGGAATGAGCTTCTATTTATAGAAGAATGGACTGCATAGTAACTAATTCATGAACGGTCTAGATTGATTTACTTTTAATCAAACGGTCCAGATTTAAAGCAAAATATTTTAAATAAAATATAATATATTCTATTTATAATCTCATAAAACGAATAATTATTTATAGTTATTCACATCTATAATGATTGTTGTAATTCGCACGTAGTGCAATTGATTCTTGTTCTATTACTTGAACTATTTATAAATCATGTCTCAGCTAATTGTTTTGGCGAGACTAATATTTGTTAAAGCATGAAATGTTCTATTTATTATGAACTGAATTGTTATTGGAAGATCTATGCCATTGATTTCGGCTAGATTAGTATTGTTATTTGCATAGTAGTAGTCAACGAATCAGGCAAGTTTCCTAACTCAACTTGAGTTACTATTTTCAAGCATGGTAGTGAATAATTATTTATAGTTATTCACATCTATAATGATTGTTGTAATTCGCACGTAGTGCAATTGATTCTTGTTCTATTACTTGAACTATTTATAAATCATGTCTCAGCTAATTGTTTTGGCGAGACTAATATTTGTTAAAGCATGAAATGTTCTATTTATTATGAACTGAATTGTTATTGGAAGATCTATGCCATTGATTTCGGCTAGATTAGTATTGTTATTTGTGACGCCCCCAAAATAGGTATACATCACCTATTCTGAGTCGCCAAATACATGGTACAAAAATATAAAATACAACTTAATAATACAACTGTCGTGTAACATACGACAAAACATAAGCTGAGAGTTTAAACAAGAATATTGTCATCTAGAAAATATTCACTCTCAATGGAGTCCTCATTACATTTATTGTCACATTATTTAACAGAATAGTGAGGACTACTAATGCTATCATCTGGACTGTCAATCCGTTCCCCGACTCGTCCCAGTTATATTCTCATTTCCTGAAGAGAACAGTGAAAGAAAGGGTGAGCTCAACTAGCCCAGTAAGAAATATTATGACTAAGATAATACATAATAAATTATCATTAGTCTTCAACAATGTTAAACTGATAAAATACAATAGACATCAAGTTTAACTGCAGCGGAACAAGCAATTCATTAAAAGAGTCAAGTAGAGAATAAAATCTACTATCTTTTATGATTTAAAAAGGTTTTTCATAACTTTTATCGCTGAGACTCAGCTTAATAAATAATCCACATCATCCCTGCACTACGGCCAAGGATATTCATTAGTATCACGACCACAAATTATCCATGCACTACGGGCCAAGGATATTCGTGTATTCATCAATGGTCCTGATCATGCCATAAAACAATTCATCTTTGCACCCTTGGCCGAAGAGAATCCATAACCATAATCATACCAAAAATTGTCCATCAATGCATTACGGGCCAATGAGGACTTTTTCCACATCATTTGTAACATTACTACCATGATTATACCGAATAATCCTCGGTCATAATCATACCAAGTCCATCTACGCACTATGTGCCATGAGATGACTTTGAACATAATATCAAGGATGATGACAATGACATAATAATTAAATAAAACAAGTTTAAGAATTAATTTATTCAGAACTAAAAACGCATAAATTGTCAACATGATACTTCTTTGTAGAGTAAAATTCAAGAATGCTACGAAAAATATTTCCATGAAAAGATCTTTGGATGAAGCCTTAAATATCAAGGATATTCCACTAATTTCATGGAGTATAGAAGTCAAAACTTTAACCAACCGAGTATAATAAAGAATGGAATAACAAAAGAAATCACCATGCATGCGGATTTCGCATGGCAAAGTTATTCCAACATAATAATAAATAATCGGAACTGTCAAAGCGTAATACGCACCGATGTGATATTCCAACAGTAATAATAAAGAATAGAATAACAATGTAAATCACCATGCATGAGGTACGCGCCTCATAGGCAAAGTTATTCCAGCGAATAATAAATAACGGAACCGAAGTCAAAGAAATTGCAGACCATAATACGATGTTCCAAATGAATAATAAAGAATGGAATAACAACAAGAAATCACCATGCATGCGGTACTTTGCATAGAAAGGTTATTCCAATGTAATAATAAATAACAGAACCGAGTTCGGGCAGTAAAAGCGCATGCGAGCGTGATGATATTCCAATGTAATAATAAAGAATGGAATAATGAAGAATTTCACCAAGTATTGGGTAGATGCATATCTGAGTTATTCCAAATGAATAATAAATAATGGAATAACAGAAGAATTTCACCAAGTATAGGGTAGACCGCGTATACAGGTTATTCCAACAGAATAATAAATAATGGAATAACAGAAGTTCTCTTCATGAATACAAAAGAAATAATAACTCTTACGAGTACAACAAATAATATCCCTTACTATAATAATAACATCCCTTACGAGTACAACAAATAATATCCCTTATGAATACAACAAATAATATCCCTTACGAGTACAACAAATAATATCCCTTACCTTTGAAAGAAGAGTACTCCGACTGGTAGGGCGAGGATATACTCGAAGAAAACTTGCACTATACTCAAAGCTTTCTTAAACTCCAAAGAAATACGCTCAAGATTATAAAAGAAGAATTCTCTCTATGGTTTCTCTCTATTGAGTTTCAGTGAATTCGTAAGAAATAATGAAGGAATGAGCTTCTATTTATAGAAGAATGGACTGCATAGTAACTAATTCATGAACGGTCCAGATTGATTTACTTTTAATCGAACGGTCCAGATTTAAATCAAAATCTTTTAAATAAAATATAATATATTCTATTTATAATCTAATAAAACGAATAACTTTATAAAAGTATTCTGTTTTATATAAAAAGATTTTAATATGCAAATATTATGCAGGCATTATGTAAACACTATGTATAATAAAATATAATATATTCTATTTATAGAATAACTTTATAAAAGTATTCTATTTTATATAAAAAGATTTTATATTGCAAAACACTATGCATGCATTTACTATGCAACAATATGCATAATAAAATATAATATATTCTATTTATAGAATAACTTTATAAAAGTATTCATTTTATATAAAAGATTTTACTATGAAAAACTACTATGCATAATAGAATATAATATATTCTATTTATAGAATAACTTTATAAAAGTATTACATTTTATATAAAAAGCTTTTCTATTTTATTACATTAATAATATCAATAAAAAAACTGAGTGACTTATCACGTAAGCATCAATAATCAATATCGTGCGTGTGCTACTTATGCAACCACGCCAGACATTCTTTTCTTTACTATCGAGTAGTTCAACGGTAATAGCAGTAAACTTCCATAGATTATTTTCATAAAAATATTTTTGTCGTTTTCTCAATCAGACAATAATTCTGTTGTGGGGTCCACCAATGATTGTGCCGTCGTACGAATATTCCCCAACACAAAGAATATTGGGCTTGTTAATTAAATCTGACTACTTTCTTATTGGGCTTGTGTCACCATAGTTTGGACTCATGACTTATCGAACACTTGGGCTTGATTGTCACATTCTATTGGACTTCTACCATTAGACTAATAATCCTACAAGTCCATTACCTTTCATTAACCAACTTAACATATATACCCCATGCATAATCTTCGTATGCTAGCTCGTATATTCATTCGTAATATACGTTATCTCATTATTCATACATAATAGTACAATACGTTGTATTATACTTACATTCATTACCTCGTATAATGCATATATATCATACGATCACAACTTTCTTTCCTTTACCCTTAATAAACCTAACATTCCCAAATTAGGTCCACATGCAAAATATTACATTTTTCATACTTAGATTATTATTACATAATCAATATCACCTTGATATTATAACGTTACGTATTTATCAGAAGTTCAAAAATAATTCTCGAGCAGAAATTGATGAATAGTGTTTTTTGGAAAATTTCTCGAAAAGCTTTTATTTTCGTCTTAGAAATTCAAACACTTTAATTCATTCACGTAGTTAAAATACTACGACGTTGCGACGTTTCTAGGTTATAGAAAGACATTCATCTTATTAACACGTAATAATAATAAATAATATTATTTTATTCATTATTAAAAGTATTTATAAAGGTTCGATTTTTTGGGGCATTACAATACCCCTTACCTTAGTCGAAGACTAGATACTGCAATAGTGAAGTAGAAGAATACTCTTCTTCTTTCTCTCTAAAGCTTCTCCCTCTATAATTGCTCTTGTGAGTCTTAGTGAATTGGTGAGAATTGTGACACCCCCAAATCCGGGTCACTTGACCCCCGAGTTTGGTGTTCACGATCCACAATATAATAACATCTAACTACCCATTCTTATAGAAATAGTAATACATAAGTCATTAACAGAGATTGTTAATACATTAGTCCCAGGTCATCTAACCTTAACATTACACACATACCCTTTAGATATACAAAAAGGGTTTACAAGCATAACATAATGATAATGCTATTCATGACTAATTTATTATAATGCCTTTGCCCTTGTCCTTCACAGCACCTCTTGCCACTTCGTCCCTAGCTGAAAAGTTTTATTTAGCATGGGTGAGCAATAATTTTGCCCCGCAAGTTAAGTCATACAATGAATGTATAAGAATCAAGAATAAAAGACTATCTATTTTGATAGAATGACACCAAAGTTCGGGGAACTTTGAAATAGCTGAACAATTCGTTAATCAATAATAAGTTTTCTCGCAATCTATGCAACACTATAATTTGATAATGAAATAGTATAACGCTTTCAAAGTTTTTGCGATATTCTAATGAATAATCAAGAATCAATTCTACGCAATAACAAAGTGGAATCTTTTCCAGATTTATGTTGAGTGATCCATTGGATCTTAAACTTCTCTTCTCGAGTAACTATCAAAGATTTGACTTTGATATACCTAGGTGTATCAGATAACCATAAATATTAAATCAAACCCCTCTGCATGTACCTGGAGCTGGCCAACTCCTTGTATCCTATATTATGCATAATACTTACACGCGCACAAAGGCCGAATATACAACTAATAAAATGTTCCCTTTGTATAAAAGGTTATTCTTCTCAGTCTTAGAATCAAAATATGATTTAACAATGAAATACAATGATTTTAATATCTAGACTCTTTCTCGATCTAGCCGAAATAATTGGCATTGATCTATCAATAATAATTGAATTCTCTTCTCGAACCTATCAAGTTCTAACAATTGTTCGTCCAGTCAGAATAATTGACTAAGACATTTCTCAACACAATTCTACAATAGACAATAATTATCTACACTATTTATAATCATTAATAGCTTCTACGGATGTTAATATCCAACAACAATTATTCTACGAATATATTTTCAGAATCATTGATTCAATTTGAATTAATAGACACACACTAACTGCGAATAATCAACAATAAGTTCTTGGATGTGGTCTAATTAACGATAATTAACCACCATAATAATTAAACAATATTAACTCAAGGTTGAGTTAG
The DNA here is from genome assembly GCA_020205615.1 of Panax quinquefolius. Classification (NCBI taxonomy): domain Eukaryota; kingdom Viridiplantae; phylum Streptophyta; class Magnoliopsida; order Apiales; family Araliaceae; genus Panax; species Panax quinquefolius. Next base: position 51,986,092 of record CM035152.1, on the reverse strand, counting down.
GAAACTTGCCTTCTTCGTAGATTACTGCTACACAATATACTTATCTGCGTTCAAAAGACCTATAACCAATAATATCGGTCTCACAATTATCACAATATTTTATAACACGTAACATTGTAATTCACAGTCAATCTTTCTTCTAGACACATTACCACATAGCCACATCAGTGTTTATAACTTATATAAACACTTATCAGGTCTAACTAGTTCGGTCTAGCTGGACTTCAGTATATTCTTGGTGTTTTGGTCACCCTATCCGACAATTAACACATTGATTATCAATTAAACTTAGTCTCTAAGCTTCAATATTATTTTAGATAAGTCAATTATCCTTTATAATATTTTTCGAAAGCCTTTAATAATTTATAAACAATTATTATAATTTATAATAATTTTTCAAACACTTAAATCATTTTTAAATGATTTAATTATCAGATAATCTTATCATTATTAATATTTAATAATATAAAAATATTAATGTTATACTTGTCAAAATTTTAAAGTTATTATTAATAACCTAAATTATTTTTAAATCATCAATATTCTACTTAAATGATTTTTAAATTAATTAAAATCATTTGTAAACCCTCATCATTAATGCTTGAATATTAATGAAATTATCATCAAAATATTAAAAGTTATTAATTATAACTTAAAATATTTTAAAATCATTTTCTCATTTTTAAATGATTTTAAATCAATAAAATAATTTTTAATTCATTTATTTAATATAATAATTAAATAAATCTAATATCATTAATATTAATTATTAATGAAAATTCTTTAAAAATATTAAAAGTTATATTTTATAACTCAAAATATTTTTAAACACTTTATTCTTATTTAAAATGATTTTATAATATTAAAATAAATTTTCTCTAATTTATTTAATACACTAATTAAATAAATTAAATATCATTAATATTCAAATAATTTTAAATATCCAAATAGTCAAAAATTATTTTTCATAATTTAAAATAATTTTTAAAACCATTTTTAATAATTTTTAGAATTTATTTCTATTTTTTAAATATTTTCTGGAAAATCAGAAATTAAAAATAATTAAAACTGTCGTTGTAGCCCTTTAGCGACCCTAAGCGTCGTTGTTAGTGTTCTTGAGCTCAAGAACGCTGACAGCTTAGCTATCAACATGCCTTGTTTGACCGCTTGTAATTCTCTGTTAATTTTGTTTCTGGGCTAACTTAGGGTTCAATCTTGTAATACACAGGTAGTACTACAACTATCAATCATAAACGTGGTCCCGTAACATCAATCAATATACATCCGGAATCAAATATTCATCTTTGCACTCTGAGCCAAAGATATTCATCGATTGGTCATGTTCATTTAAACACTGTTCATCTTTTGACTACTGGGCCAAAGATATTCTTCGAAATCATTCATCTTGCACTACGGGCCAAAGATATTCTTAAGAAATCATTCATCTTTGCACTACGGGCCAAAGATATTCCATAATATCATCATTTAAGACCGAGGATGATGAAAAATTTTTTTTTAAAAAGCGAATCCGGTGAAACAAAATGACAAGGATTAAGGATTAAGGATTCGTACTTGGTTTTATCACGTCCAAAAATACCTCAAAAATAATCATAGTGGTGTAAAATTCAAGAATGATCAAAACATGGATACAATCGAGTTAGTATCCGAATAGATGTTTTGGACGAAAAGAAGAAATTTTATTTTTAATTGAATAGTACCAGATACGTGAATAGTGCCGTATACGTGAATAGTAACTCCGACACCAAAAGATAGAAATTCCACAAAACATCTTCACGCTTCATGAATAGTACTCGTGAATAGTAACTCGTGAATAGTAACTCATGAATAGTAACTCGTGAATAGTAACTCATGAATAGTAACCCATGAATAGTAACCCCGACATGAAAAAGTTCCAAATTTGATAAAAACTTCAGATCAACATTTCAGCATAATGATATTGAAGAAATAATATCATTACGAAAAAAAATAATATCCCTTACCTCGAAGATCGGTGCTTCAGCTAGAATAGAATAGGGTATAGTCTTTGAAGGAACTTTGCGAATCTAGCAATACTCAAAGTATACTCAAAATACTCACAAGAATACGCTCGATAATATAGAGAGAGAAAACTTCAGTTTCTGGTGTGATTTTCAATTCTAACCTAAGCACCCTATTTATAGAAAATGCTTAGAACACCAAAGCAGAAAATTTAATAAAATAATAATATTTCTTAAAAATATTCAAGCCCACCTTAGAAATCTGATTTTAGATCATTTATAACACATGTGAGCCACTCAATTACAACAAAAAACGTTTTTCTTACAAAAAATATTTTAAACTCCCAAAAATCAATTATTTCGGAGCTTCGGAACTTCAATAATTCATAATAAATAGCCCTTTCATCAGAAAATTCAAATCTCGCGAGTTGTTATAGGAATTTCAATTCTCTACAACTTTGCAGAAGAAAGTTTTTCCAAATTCCAAATAGAAATTGACCGAAATCCACAAGCAGGCGATTTTACGTGCTATAATCAAATTTGATCAATAAATGGGGTCCCAGAGCATGTTTAACATGTTTTAAACATTTATTGCAACAAAAATACTCTTCCTCCTCGTATACTCATATATCCCACATTCGATTTGTAAAAATATCACCGTTAATATATTATTAAAATAATATATTTAAATGAATTATTTTATCGAAAAAGATAAAATATTAATTTTCAACAATTGTCATTTTAAAAATTTTCTCCATCTATATCCACATAAAATCAATATTTTTCTCATCATATGAATCAATAATTAATTATTCACAAATAATATTACGAATCACAATATTGATAAACCGTGCGGTTCAGGGAAGAGGGGCTTTCAATAAGAATTTCTTCTTCGACGCGCAATTAGGTGACCAAACCTCTCCTTAGATGCAGAACTTTCTAGACATTGCCAATAATGTTATCTAATAATATTATTAGGATAATATGAATTATTGCTTCGATAATAAAAAAATCTTGTGTAATGACAATTATTGAAATAACAAACAATATAAAATATCAACGCAGCAATTATTAACTCAATAAAAATTTGAGCGGTAATTATCGTAACCATTATTGAGTAGTGCCTTCTTCACGTAAGAATCAATAATTGGTGCAATCTGGTGTGCTTCTTGTGTTTTAACCCATAGAGTATTTTAACAATGATTACCAGTAACAACTACGCTGAATTATTTAAAACAACTTATATTTATCGTTTTCTTCATCCAATCGCTTCAGTTATGGGGCCCACACACACATGGTCTTGCGCGTCGCGTACAAATATTCCCCGACAGTACGAATATTCCACGACCAAACGAATATTCCCCAACGATAATGAATATTTTATAACCACTTTCTTATTTTGAAATATTTGCGTATTTAACCCTTAACTATCCACATTAATCAAATCAACCCTTACTATTTCAAAATAATAAATAAAGGAAATTCCTTTTTATTTAAAAATTTGGTCTTACAACCTCCCTCCTTATGAAATTTCGTCCTCGAAATTGGCGTGACGATACACAGTGTTTGAAAAGGTGAGGATACCTCGCTTTCATTTCCGCTTTTCAATTCCCGGATCATTTCCTCTATAGCATGATTCTTCCACAAAACTTTAACTTGTGGTATGACCTTTCTTGGCGTAGGACATGCTCCTTCCTTTCCAAGATCTTGACAGTACCTCCTCATCGTTAAGTCTTGGCTATCTCGTCCGGTTCTAACTCAATAACGTGGTTCGGGTCTTTCACATATTTCTGAAATACGGATATATGAAACACATTATGAACACGAGACATACTCGGAGGTAACGCATGAGCCTATAGGCTACATTTCCTACTCGGTCAAGAATTTGAAATGGACCAATAAATCGTGGATTGAGCTTTCCTCTCTTCCCAAATCTTGTAACTCCTTCCATGGAGCAACTCGCAACAATACATGATCCCCTACATTAAATTCCACGTCCTTTCGATGAAGATCCGCATAACTCTTTTGTCGATCTTGTGCGTTTTTGTATCGTTGTCGAATCATTTGGATCTTTTCGGTGAGTCATACGTACTTTCCGGGTCCCAACAATGTTGCTTCACCCACCTCATCCCAACATATTGGAAGCGACATTTTCGTCCATATAATGCTTCAAATGGAGCCACACCTATACTTGCACGATAAGCTGTTGTTGTAGGAGAATTCCACCAATGGTAAATACTTATCCCAACTACCCTTGAAGTCTAGGACACGAGTCTTAATAGATCTTCAAGAGTTTGAATAGTCCTCTCGATTGTCCGTCCGGGTTTGGGGATGGTATGCCGAACTAAATCGCAAATCCGTGCCCATAGCTTTTTGCAAGCTAACCCAAAATCTTGAAGTGAATCTTGGGTCACGATCCGAAACTATGGATACGGGCATGCCATGCAACCTCACAATCTCATTCACGCACATACTAGCAAGGCGACGCTCAAGGAATAAGTCTCCGTGTCGGCAAGAAATGAGCAGACTTGGTTAATCTATCAACAATAACCCAAATAGCATTGATGCCTTGAGAAACCGTAGGAAGATAAATGTGAAATCCATAGTAATGTGTTCCCACTTCCATTAGGAATCTTAAGTGGTTGCAACGGACCCTTAGGTACAAGATGCTCCGCCTTTACCGTTGGCAAGTTAAACACATCAAGATAAACTTTGCAATCTCTCTCTTCATATTGTTCCACCAAAATGTATGTAGAAGATCACGATACATTTTAGTACTTCGAGGATGGATTGCAAATGGCGATTGTGTGCCTCCATCATAATCTTGTACTTCAAATCGAAAGTCGTTAGGAACACAAAGTCTAGAGTGGACTCAAGTATTCCTTCTTCATCAATTCTCGCTTAGGAATAGCTCCTTCTTGTACTTTCTTCTTCATACATCGCATCGGCTCGATTGGTGGCAAAGCGACCTTAACTTTTTCTATTAAAGTTGGCTCTGTCGCGTATACTTGACATCATCGCACTTTTCGTTCCACATATGATCTTCTACTCAATGCGTCACCTACCACGTTAAACTTTACCGGGATGGTATTGAATAGTGTGGTCGTAGTAGTCTTCAATAGCTCGAGCCAAGCGTCATTGCCACGTGTTGAGTTCTTTTGAGTGAAGAAATATTTAAGGCTTTTATGGTCCGAATATATCTCCACTTTCTCCCCATATAGATAGTGCCTCCATATTTTTAGCTGCCGAAAGCATTGCACGCTAACTCTAGATCATGAGTAGGATAATTCCTCTCATACTCTTTAAGTTGTCGAGGCATAGGCTATGACTTTCCCACGTTGCATGAGAACACATCCTAACCCTTTGCACGAAGCATCGTTGTAGATAACAAATCCATTCGAACCGGATGGTATTGTTAGAACAGTCTTAGAAATAAGTCTCCTCTTAAGCTCTTGGAAACTTTTCTCGCATTCTTCGCTCCAAACGAATTTTGTATCCTTCCGAGTTAGGCGAGTTAATGGAGTAGCGATTCGAGAAAACCCTTCCACGAATCTCCGATAATAACCGGCTAAGCCCAAAAGCTACGTGCTTGATCATGACTTGGTTTGCTCTCTAACTTTGTATTGCTTCAATCTTCGCCGGATCAACAGATACTCCATGTTTCGACACCACGTGCCCAAGGAATGCTACTTCCTCAAGCCAAAACTCGCATTTCTTCAATTTGGCATATAGTTGGTTTTCACGAAGCCTTTGGAGTACCGACTTAAAATGGTGCTCATGATCTTCACGACTTTTGGAATATATGAGGATGTCATCAATAAAGACAACAACGAATTGATCCAAATATTCCTTGAATACTCGGTTCATCATATCCATGAAAGGCGAGGAGCATTAGTTAGTCCGAAAGACATGACTAAGAATTCATAATGCCCATACAGAGTTACGAAGGCGGTCTTTGGAATACCCTCGATTCTAATCTTCAAATTTGATGATATCCGAGCGAAGATCAATTTTGAAAAGAATTGTGCCCCTTGCAATTGGTCAAACAAGTCATCAATACGAGGTAGAGGATACCTATTCTTGATGGTGACATGGTTCAATTCCCGATAGTCGATACAAAGTCGCATACTCCCGTCTTTCTTCTTTACAAATAAAAGCAGGAGCACCCAAGGAGATGTCTTGGGGCCGAATGAAACCGATGTCCAACAATTTCTGTAGTTGGACCTTTAACTCTGAATTTCAATAGGAGCCATTCGATATGGGGTTTTAGAAATGGGCTTTGTACGAGGTTCAAGATCAATAAAGAATTCAACTTCACGCTCGGGGTAGGTAAAGGGAAGTTCTTTGAAATACATCGGAGAAAGTCAATAACAACAGGGAATATTATTCAAATTTGGCGTGTCTTTATTCAAATCCATAACATGGGCTAAGAAAGCTTGACATCCGTTTTTTAATAAGCGAATAGCTTTATGATTAGATATAGCGGTGATCGATTTTAATGGTTTAGTTGCTTGAATTAAATACAACGGGTTGGTTAGGAATATGAAAACTAACAACCTTACAAAAACAATCAATTTTGGCATGATGAGTAGTTAACCAATCAATCCCTAAAATCACATCAAAAGCAAGTATCTTTAAAGAGATAAGGTCAACGGTAAGGTAATGGTGCCAACTTGAATCAAACAAGATTTATAAGCGATTGGATGTGATGAAAGTTTCTCTAACGGAGTTTCCACGAGATAGGTCAAAGTCTAATTTCTCGAGTCAAGTTTAAGCGTTGAGCACATGCGGGAGAGATAAATGAATGGGTATACCGGAATCAAGTAAAGGTATAAACTTCGCAAGAATTTATAAATAGCTTACCCGTGATCACCTCGTTTGGGTTTCTCGCATTTTGACCGACCACAACAAACGCTCTTCGGGAATCATTGACTTTGACTTTTACGGGACGGTCTTTTGAGTCACCGTCCCCATTGAACTAGGTTTCGCTCTCAAGTATAATCTCGAGCGATATGTCCTTCCTTTCCACAATTATAGCATACCTTGAAGCTGTTGTGGGCGGTTTAGATCGATATGTCCCTCTTTTCGCATTTGTAGCATATAATGGGTGGTCGTTCTCCTCCCTTAGAACCGGTTGTTCTTAAGACCTTTATCGTCTTCACATAGGTCGTTGTTAAATCTCCTCTTTTAAAATCTCCTCGACTTCGCTTCTTCTATTTTCATGGCCATGATTACCACGAGTGGTTACCATTTTTGTCCGTCTGCTTTCTTTCTCATTTGGTTATCATTATTACATTGATTGCTATCTCGTACGATCCTCGGTTATGGTCCTTGGTTGAATATACTCGTTATCTCGCTCTAACAATTGAGCCACATTAACAACATCTCGAATAGAGAAAATTTATGAGAAATGAGATATTATCGTATCTTGGGTTTCAAACCTCTCGAAACATCCGCGTCATCGTTCCTCATTCTCCACCAAATGAGGTCAAACACGGATAACTCGCAAACTTTGCCTCGTCTTTGAGAGACATCGTCATGTTGTTTTGTTCTAATCGATGAACTCCACTTCCTTCATATGACGAACACTTTCGGGAAAGTATTTGTCATTAAATAGCTTCGAAACGTATCCCAAGACATGCTTTGAGTGTGGTGGATGGGTGCGCTTCACAGAACTCCCACCGATGAATCGCCTCGCCACGGAACATAAAGGTGGCGAATGGAACCTTCTGTTCCTCCGTGCATCCCAAGACATCGAATATCTTGGTAATTTGTTTGACCCGTGTTTCCGCCATGATCGGATCGGCTTTCCCTTAAATTCGGTGGTCCCAACTCTTTGAAGCGCTTGCATTTTGTGACAACCCGTGAATTGCTATCATTTCCTCCTGTATTTTGAACACGAGTCTCCCTAAATGCGATTTTTTGTATGAGCTGCAAAAACTTCTAAACATCCCTCGTTCATCATACGCTTTCAATGGTGTTGTTCACGGGAGGAACATTGCCGACTGTTGCACGTTCTCCTCGTTGGTGAGTCTGAGGCATCTCCACGGTCTCATTTCCATTGTTAATATTCTCGATCGACATTCTCAAATCTTGTCATAAAACAAGGGTTAATTAAGGAAATCAATATATCACATAATATCCCTATATCTTGACCAACTAACAAATAAACTTAGGTAGGACACACTAGCGAAGGATTTACTCGTCTCTCCCCTCCTAGTTCTATTCCGATCTCGCGGAGATCATATACCTAAGCTCGATACCAAGTGTGACGCCCCCAAAATAGGTATACATCACCTATTACGAGTTGTCAATACATGATACGAAACAACTACAACTTTATTATTACAACAATAAAAGCGTGAGTTTGAATACAAATATTATCTTCAGATAATATCTATACTCAAATAAATCCTCATCACATTTATTGATACATTATTTTACAAAATGGTGAGGACTACTAAACAATCCTTTCTAAAACCTTCATTCCATACCCCAGGCTTCGTACTCGCTATATTCTCGCCTCCACGAGAAAAATGGAACAAAAGGAAAAGGGTGAGCTCAACTAGCTTTCAATAAAGAATATTATGACTAAGATAATATACAACAAATTATCGTTAGTCTTCAACGAGGGAAAAATCTAATAGAATACAATAGACAACAAATTTTAAATCAATATTCGCAATGAAATAATAATTCATTAGAAGAGTTAAGTAGAGAATGCAAACTACTATCTTCTATGTATGAATTTAAAAGTTCATAAATCTATCTTTTATCCTGTAACATCAATCAATATACATCGGAATCAAATATTCATCTTTACTACTGAGCCAAAGATATTCATCGATTGGTCATGTTCATTTAAACACTGTTCATCTTTGCACTACGGGCCAAAGATATTCTTGAGAAATCATTCATCTTTGCACTCTGAGCCAAAGATATTCTTAAGAAATCATTCATCTCTTGCACCTCTGAGCCAAAGATATTCCATAATATCATCATTTAAAGATGAGGATGATGAAAATTTTTTTTTAAAGAAAGCGAATCGGTGAAACAAAATGACAAGGATTAAGGATTAAGGATTTAGTACTTGGTTTTATCCACGCCCAAAAATACCTCAAAAATAATCATAGTGGTGTAAAATTCAAGAATGATCAAAACATGGATACAATCGAGTTAGTATCCGAATAGATGTTTTTAGACGAAAAGAAGAAATTTTATTTTTCTATTGAATAGTATCAGTATCGTGAATAGTCTTGGTATCGTGAATAGTAACTCAGACACCAAAAGATAGAAATTCCACAAAACATCTTCACGCTTCATGAATAGTACTCGTGAATAGTAACTCGTGAATAGTAACTCATGAATAGTAACTTCGTGAATAGTAACTCATGAATAGTAACCCATGAATAGTAACCCCGCATGAAAAAGTTCCAAATTTGATAAAACTTCGGATCAACATTTCAAAGATAATGATATTGAAGAAATAATATCATTCTGAAAAAAATAATATCCTTACCTCGAAAGATCGAGACTTCTAGCTAGAATAAGGGTATAGTCTTTGAAGGGAACTTGCACCATCTAGCAATACTCAAAGTATACTCAAAATACTCACAAGAATAAACCGATAATATAGAGAGAGAAAACTTGATTTACGGTGTGATTTTCAATTCTAACCTAAGCACCTATTTATAGGAAAACGCTTAGAACACCAAAGCGAAAATTTAATAAAATAATAATATTTCTTAAAAATATTCAAGCCCACCTTAGAAATCTGATTTTAGATCATTTATAACACATGTGAGCCCACTCAATTACAACAAAAAACGTTTTTCTTACAAAAATATTTTAAACTCCCAAAAATCAATTATTTGAGAGCTTTGAAACTTCAATAATTCATAATAAATAGCCCTTTCATCAAAAAAATTTGAATCTCATGAGTTTTTATAGGAATTTCAATTCTCTACAACTTTGCAGAAGAAAGATTTTCCAAATTCCAAATAGAAATTGACCGAAATCCACAAGCGATACGATTTTATAAAGTTATAATCAAATTTCGATCGATAAATGGGGTCCACCAGACATGTTTAACATGTTTTAAACATTTATTGCAACAAAAATACTCTTTCCTCCTCGTATACTCATATATCCCACATTCGTTGTAAAAATATCACCGTTATTAATATATTATTAAAATAATATATTTAAATGAATTATTTTATCGAGAAAAAGATAAAATATTAATTTTCAACAATTGTCATTTTAAAATTTTCTCCATCTATATCCACATAAAATCAATATTTTTCTCATCATATGAATCAATAATTAATTATTCACAAATAATATTACGAATCACAATATTGACAACCGAGCGGTTCCCAAGAAGAGGGGCTTTCGATAAGAATTTCTTCTTCTTTGGCTTGCGCAATTAGGTGACCAAACCTCTCCATAGACAGAACTTTCTAGACATTGCCAATAATGTTATCTAATAATATTATTCGGATAATATGAATTATTGCTTCGATAATAAAAATATCTTGTGTAATGACAATTATCAAAACAATGAGAATATAAAATATCAACGCATGACAATTATTAACTCGATAAAATCTTTGAGCGGTAATTCACGTAACCATTATTGAGTAGTGCCTTCTCACGTAAGAATCAATAATTGGTGCAATACTGTAAATGCTCTTGTGTTTTAACCAAAGAGTATTTTAACGGTAAGATAACTTTGAATAACTACGCACCGTTATTTAAAAACAACTTATATTTGTCGTTTTCTTCATCCAATCGCTTTCAGGTTATGGGCTCCACATAGGTCAAGCGCCGCAGTCGTCACGAATATTCCCGAAGCGATTTAATATTCCACGACCAAACGAATATTCCCTTGACGATAATGAATATTTTATAACCACTTTCTTATTTTGAAATATTTGCGTATTTAACCCTTAACTATCCACATTAATCAAATCAACCCTTACTATTTCAAAATAATAAATAAAGGAAATTCCTTTTTATTTAAAAATTTCGGGGTCTTACAATCCCGGTTTGCATCACATTTGGTCAATAATGATGAGCGAATGACGAGAATGTTTCTGCGAGGTTTGAAACCCGATATACGTCAATACCTCATTTCTCACAAACTTTGTTTATATTCAGATGTTGTGAATAGGGCTCAGTTATTGGAGCGCGATAATGAGTCAGCACAACCAAAAGGCAACGACCAACAACACGATAATAATTGTACCAGTGACAACGGCCATCGGAACAATGATAACCATCGTGGGGGAAATTATCATGCCAAGAATGGTAACCACTTCGGTGGTACTCATGGCCAAGATAATAGAAGTAGAAATTTCAAGAAGAGAAGGTTCAATAATGATGGAAAAGGCAAATTTCTGAGATCCGTTTCAAAGGAAGAAGAAATACCAATACCGGTCGTATGTTTCAAATGCGAGACGGGAGGACACATCCGTCAAATCAGTATCTGAGAATCCAAAGCATGTTTTAATTGCAGAAGAGAAGGTCATCTAGCTCAATTTTATCATATGGTGAAGTCAAGTCCAGCTGGGCTGGTAATGCCAAAGGATGTCCCAGACAAGCCAAAGCCGGTAGTTTAAGAGAGCATTTTTTTTTCGTGACGATGAACCTGAATAAAATTATCACGGGTAAGTTAATCATAATATAACACCCCCTTTCCGAAATAGAAAGAGAGGTTACTTAAAACATAACAAAACTGATGAATTTAATAACAAGGCTCAAAGCCACAAAAGAATAATCTTAATAACTGATAAATACTACAAGTCAACCATAATAAATCTCCAACTGTCTCAAACCACAATATAAAATAATTATTACAACTCCAAGTAAACTGACACATCAAATCTAAACAGAATATTTTTAAATCATTGGAATGAATGGAGCTCTCATCACACTTGCCCTTGATCCCCCTGATTACCAACTGAAAGAAAACACAGCATGAGCCAATTGCCCGACGGATATAGAATAAAAAGAATGATGAAAGCGAAATAACTAACACAATTTAATGAAGCTGAATCAAACGAACAAAATTAACACAACGAAATAATAATTTGAATCAAATGGTGGGTGTTATTTCATCTGAGAGCTCAAAAATATACCTTGCCACACAGACAAGTCAAAATAATGCCACACAGGCAAGTCAAATAATGCCACACAGGCAAGTTACACACATTGGACCGCGAATCCAATGTATGTAAAATTGGAAGGCGTGTTTGGCACAAACATCACCAATCCGTAGAACAGAACAGAACAGAAAACTAGGGTCGACCCATACGCCTCCCACAACAAAACACCAAATGGCCAACTCCCACCGGAGCACAAAACGGAGACGCCGTGGACTGATCACACCGCCACGGAAAGTGTCATGCCTCGGTGCCAAGAGGACATGCCTGTGGTACCCCCACAGGTGGTTATAGCTCAGGTATACCCTACGGTATATTCTAACAAGGATACCATGTCACAACACATGCAACACAATATCAACACAAAGGGTTCTAATATGTACATGCTAAACTGAAATGAATCATTAACTCAAAGTCCCCAAAAATTCTTACATGCACATTACTATAAATATCAAAATAAATTTAGACATGTTGGACTAGTCTAAAGAGTACAAATATGAGTTCCAACTATGAACGCTAAACGAAACTATCATAATGAATTGACAAGGAATAATTATGAGAGACAATACTAAATTTCGAAATGAATAACGAAACGAACAAATCAAAAACAAAAGAGTCTCGCTGAAAGAGTACGGAATCCGTACCTGGATTAAGCAATGTAATACCCAAAGTATATTCCAAAAATACTCCTTAAATTTCCTTCGCCCGAACTAATTACATAAAATAATAATAATTAATGTAAGTACAATTACTGAAATATTATTCCCACTTTCAATGTTTATTCTCCTAATTCTTAATTTCAAGATTAGTTATTCATGGTGACCAAAATAAACATACTGACTTGATTTTGGCTGATAACATTATAATTTATTTTTATTTTATTTTCTCTTCTTTTCACTTTTTTTTGAGAACAAACAGTATTACTATTATATATATATAAACATTATGAATCTTATTTTATAAAAGATGTAAACTTTTCAAATTCTATATATATATATATACATTAACAGTGTTCTATATATGTATATATATATATATATAATACCAACTTGCTAACGAATTTTATATATATATATATATATATATATAATAAGCCAATCAACAATCAGCAGGACATTATCTAGACTTCAATTGATCAACCCAAGAATTCATGCTACACTAAATTCAGAAGACACATAAAAGAAAAGTACCTGATTTGTTTGTTGTTCTTAATTACTGCCGCCGCTGCCTCTTCTTCTTTTCTCTCAATTTGTATCAGACGTGATGTTGAGTAAATTAGATTTTAGACATTTGTTCACTTAAAAAACAGATTTTATTAATTAATATATTTATAATTAACTCTCCAATTTTTAATAGGATTTTAAAATTACAAAATTTTAAATTAGATCCAATTAGTTTTAAAGCCCAATTTACCAATTAATTTATCCACACTTATTAATATTTATTAGCCCATATAAATTAAATACTAGTTTGACCCAAAACAAATGACATCCAAAAATATGTTTTAAAATAAGGTAATTTTTTATTATTTATTATTATTATTATTTTTTTCGGGTATTACATCACCTACCCCTTAAAAGAATTCCGTCCCCGGAATCAAAAGAATAGAACGTACTTAATTATCAAAAAGATGCGGATATTCCGCTCAAATAGACTCCTCCGACTCCCAGTGGCTTTCGCCCAAATGGTTCCTCCACATAACCTTAACAAAGCGGAATAGTCTTCCTCCTCATAATCCTTTCTTGACGATCCAAAATCGCCTCAGCTTTCTCCTCACAAGTAAGATCCTCCCGAATCTTATCGAATGGATATTGCACCACATGCAATGGATGATAATGATAACTCCTCAACATCGACACATAGAACACATTGTGCACATGAGCTAGCTGTGGAGGCAAAGCTAACCGATATGCAACCTCACCAACTGTGACGCCCCCAAAATAGGTATACATCACCTATTCTGAGTTGTCAATACATGGTACAGAAACAACTACAACTTTATTATTACAATGAAGAAAGCTGTGAGTTTGAATACAAATATTATCTTCTGACAATATCTATACTCAAATAAATCCTCATCACATTTATTGATACATTATTTTACAAAATGGTGAGGACTACTAAACAATCCTTTCTAAAACCTTCATTCCATACCCCAGACTCGTACTCTCGCTATATTCTCGCCTCCCCGAGAAAATGGAACAAAAAGGAAAAGGGTGAGCTCAACTAGCTTCATAAAGAATATTATGACTAAGATAATATACAACAAATTATCGTTAGTCTTCAACGAGGAAAAATATAATAGAATACAATAGACAACAAATTTTAAATCAATATTACATGGTGAAATAATAATTCATTAGAAGAGTTAAGTAGAGAATGCAAACTACTATCTTCTATGTATGAATTTAAAAGTTCATCGTCTATCTTTTATCCACCGTAACATCAATCAATATACATACGGAATCAAATATTCATCTTTGCACTACTGAAGCCGAAGATATTCATCGATTGGTCATGTTCATTTAAACACTGTTCATCTTTTACTCTGGGCCAAAGATATTCTTGAGAAATCATTCATCTTTTACTACGGTGCCAAAGATATTCCATAATATCATCATTTAAGACCGAGGATGATGAAAATATTTTTTAAAAAGCGAATCCAAATTGAAACAAAATGACAAGGATTAAGGATTAAGGATTCGTACTTGGTTTTATCCACGTCCAAAAATACCTCAAAAACAATCATAGTGGTGTAAAATTCAAGAATGATCAAAACATGGATACAATCGGAGTTAATATCCGAATAGATGTTTTTGGACGAAAAGAAGAAATTTTATTTTTGATTGAATAGTATCAGTATACGTGAATAGTGCTAGTATCGTGAATAGTAACTCAGACACCAATAGATAGAAATTCCACAAAAACATCTTCACGCTTCATGAATAGTACTCGTGAATAGTAACTCGTGAATAGTAACTTCGTGAATAGTAACTTCGTGAATAGTAACTCATGAATAGTAACTCATGAATAGTAACCCGAGCATGAAAAAGTTCCAAATTTGATAAAACTTTGGATCAATATTTCAAATTATAATGATATTGAAAAATAATATCATTCGAAAAAAATAATATCCTTACCTCGAAGATCAAGACTTTAGCTAGAATACCAAGGGTATAGTCTTTGAAGGGAACTTGCAATCATCTAGCAATACTCAAAGTATACTCAAAATACTCACAAGAATACGCTCGATAATATAGAGAGAAAACTTCAGTTTACGGTGTGATTTTCAATTCTAACCTAAGCACCTATTTATAGGAAAATGCTTAGAACACCAAAAGCGTGAAAATTTAATAAAATAATAATATAATTAAATAAATTCAAGCCCACCTTAGACCAACTGAATTCAGCACATTTGTATCACATGTGGGATTAAAAAACGTTTTTCTTAAATAAAACAATTAAAACTTCCAAAAATTAATTATTTGAACTTGAGCTTCAATAATTCATAATAAATAGCCCTTTCATCGAAAATTGAATCTTCAAGCTGTTTTTATAGGAAATTCAATTCTCTACAACTTTGAAGAAGAAAGGTTTTCCAAATTCCAATGTAATCGACCGAAATCCACAAGCAGGCGATTTTACAAAAGTTATAATCAAATTTCGATTAATAAATGGGGTCCACCGAGCATGTTTAACATGTTTTAAACATTTATTGCAACAAAATACTCTTCCTCCTCGTATACTCATATATCCCACATTCATTGTAAAAATATCACAATTAATATATTATTAAAATAATATATTTAAATGAATTATTTTATCGAAAAAGATAAAATATTAATTTTCAACAATTGTCATTTTAAAAATTTTCTCCATCTATATCCACATAAAATCAATCATATGAATCAATAATTAATTATTCATAAATAATATTACTGAGAATCACAATATTGACAACTGTGCGGTTCCGAGGAAGAGGGGCTTTCAATAAGAATTTCTTCTACTAGCGCCTTGCAATTAGGTGACCAAACCTCTCCTTGTACGTAACTTTCTAGACATTGCCAATAATGTTATCTAATAATATTATTCAGATAATATGAATTATTGCTTCGATAATGAAAAATCTCGTGTAATGACAATTATTGAAACAAATCAATATAAAATATCAACGCAAGACAATTATTGAATCAATAAAATAAAATAATTGAATAAAGTAATTCTGTGTAACCATTATTGAGTAGTGCCTTCTTACGTAAGAATCAATAATTGGTGCAATACTGCAAAATCGCTCTTTCAACAACAGCGTATTAGTGTGTTTTAAACCACAGGGTATTCAACAAGATAGCAGAACAACTACGCCAGTTATTTAAAAACAACTTATATTTGTCGTTTTCTTTATCCAATCGCTTTCAGTTATGGGGCCCACACATGGGCTGCGGCCATTAAATGCGAATATTCACACAAGCGATCTGAATATTCCACGACCAAACGAATATTCCCCAAACAATAATGAATATTTTATAACCACTTGCTTATTTTGAAATATTTGCGTATTTAACCCTTTAACTATCCACATTAATCAAATCAACCCTTACTATTTCAAAATAATAAATAAAGGAAATTCCTTTTTATTTAAAAATTTGAGGTCTTACAACCTCCCTCCTTATGAAATTTCGTCCTCGAAATCGACGATGACATTACACGGTGTTTCAAAAGGTGAGGATACCTCGCTTTCATTTCGCTTCCAATTCCCGTGTCATTTTTCTATAGCATGATTCCTCCATAAAACTTTAACTTGTGGTATGACCTTTGCATGCGAGACATGCTCCTTCCTATCCAAAATCTTGACAGTACCTCCTCATACGTTAAGTCTTTGGCTATCTAAATGCTTCTAACTCAATAACGTGGTTCGGGTCTTTCACATATTTACTGAAATACGATATGTGAAACACATTATGAACACGAGACATACTTGGAGGTAACGCAAGTCTATAAAGCTACATTTCCTACTCGGTCAAGAATTTGAAATGGACCAATAAATCGTGGATTGAGCTTTCCTCTCTTCCCAAATCTTGTAACTCCCTTCCATGGAGCAACTCGCAACAATACATGATCCCCTACATTAAATTCCACGTCCTTTCGATGAAGATCCGCATAACTCTTTTGTCGATCTTGTGCCGTTTGTATACGTTGTCGAATCATTTGGATCTTTTCGGTAGTCATACGTATTAACTCGGGTCCCAACAATGTTGCTTCACCCACCTCATCCCAACATATTGGAGAACGACATTTTCGTCCATATAATGCTTCGAATGGAGCCACACCTATACTTGCCTGATAACTGTTGTTGTAGGAGAATTCCACCAATGGTAAATACTTATCCCAACTACCCTTGAAGTCTAGGACACGAGTCTTAATAGATCTTCAAGAGTTTGAATAGTCCTCTCGATTGTTCGTGGTTTGGGGATGGTATGCGAACTAAATCGCAAATCCGTGCCTCCATAGCTTTTTGCAAGCTAACCCAAAATCTTGAAGTGAATCTTGGGTCACGATCCGAAACTATGGATACAGCATGCCATGCAACCTCACAATCTCATTCACGATATACTAGCAAGACGTTCAAGGAATAAGTCTCCCAGATCGGCAAGAAATGAGCGGAACTTGGTTAATCTATCAACAATAACCCAAATAGCATTGATGCCTTGAGAAACCGTAGGAAGACCCGTGAATTGAAATCCATAGTAATGTGTTCCTACTTCCATTAGGAATCTCAAGTGGTTGCAACGGACCCTTTAGGTACAAGATGCTCCGCCTTTACACGTTGGCAAGTTAAACACATCGAGATAAACTTTGCAATCTCTCTCTTCATATTGTTCCACCAAAATGTATGTCAAGATCACGATACATTTTAGTACTTCCGAGGATGGATTGCAAATGGCGATTGTGTGCCTCCATCATAATCTTGTACTTCAAATCGAGTCGTTAGGAACACAAAGTCTAGAGTGGACTCAAGTATTCCTTCTTCATCAATTCTCGCCTCAGAATAGCTCCTTCTTGTACTTTCTTCTTCATACGCATTATTTCCGAATCGGTGGCTCGAGCAACCTTAACTTTTCTATTAAAGTTGGCTCTATGCGTATACTTGACATCATCGCACTCGTTCCCACATATGATCTTCTACTCAATGCGTCCCACTATCACGCTCGCTTTTACCGGGATGGTATTGAATAGTGTGGTCGTAGTCTTTCAATAGCTCGAGCCAACGTCGGCGCCACATGTTGAGTTCTTTTTGAGTGAAGAAATATTTAAGGCTTTTATGGTCCGAATATATCTCCACTTTCTCCCCATATAGATAGTGCCTCCATATTTTTAATGAAACGGATCACGCTAACTCTAGATCATGAGTAGGATAATTCCTCTCATACTCTTTAAGTTGTCATGAGGCATAGGCTATGACCTTCCACGTTGCATGAGAACACATCTAACCCTTTGCTCAAGCATCGTCAGAGATAACAAATCCATCCGAACCGGATGGTATTGTTAGAGCAAAAATAGAAATAAGTCTCCTCTTAAGCTCTTGGAAACTTTTCTCGCATTCTTCGCTCCAAACGAATTTTGTATCCTTCCGAAGTTAGTTGAGTTAATGGAGTAGCGATTCGAGAAAACCCTTCCACGAATCTCCGATAATAACCACTAAGCCCAAAAAGCTACGTGACTTGAAACCACCGACTTCCGGTTGTTCTAACTTCAGATTGCTTCAATCTTCACGGATCAACAGATACTCCATGTTTCGACACCACGTGCCCAAGGAATGCTACTTCCTCAAGCCGTAACTCGCATTTCTTCAATTTGGCATATAGTTGGTTTTCACGAAGCCTTCGAGTACCAAACTTAAATGGTGCTCATGATCTTCACGGCTTTTGGAATATATGAGGATGTCATCAATAAAGACAACAAACGAATTGATCCAAATATTCCTTGAATACTCGGTTCATTATATCCATGAAAGTCAAGCAGGAGCATTAGTTAGTCCGAAAGACATGACTAAGAATTCATAATGCCCATACCGAAGTTCTAAGGCGGTCTTTGGAATATCCTCGATTCTAATCTTCAAATTGATGATATCCGAATGAAGATCGATTTTTGAAAAGAATTGTGCCCCTCGCAGAATCGGGTCAAACAAGTCATCAATACGAGGTAGAGGATACCTATTCTTGATGGTGACATGGTTCAATTCGATAGTCAATACAAAGTCGCATACTCCCGTCTTTCTTCTTTACAAATAAAGCAGAGCACCCCAAGGAGATGTACTAGGATTTAATGAAACCGGTGTCCAACAATTCACGTAGTTGGACCTTTAACTCACGAAGTTCAATAGAGCCATTCGATATGGGGTTTTAGAAATGGGCTTTTGTATTGGGTTCAAGATCAATAAAGAATTCAACTTCACGCTCGGGGTAGACCGGAAGTTCTTCTAGAAATACATCAGGAAAGTCAATAACAACAGAATATTATTCAAATTTGGCGTGTCTTTATTCAAATCCATAACATGGGCTAAGAAAGCTCGACATCCGCTTTTTCAATAAACGAATAGCTTTATGATTAGATATGATAGTGATTGATTTTAATGGTTTAGTTGCTTGAATTAGCATAACAACGGGGTTGGTTAGGAATATGAAAACTAACAACCTTACGAAAACAATCAATTTTGGCATGATGAGTAGTTAACCAATCAATCCCTTAAAATCACATCAAAAGCAAGTATCTTTAAAGAGATAAGGTCAACGGTAAGGTAATGGTGCCAACTTGAATCAAACAAGATTTATAAGCAAATGGATGTGATGAAAGTTTCTCTAACGGAGTTTCCACAGATAAGTCAAAGTCTAATTTTTTGAGTCAAGTTTAAGCGTTGAGCACATGCAGAGAGATAAATGAATGGGTAAAGATAGATATCAAGTAAGGTATAAACTTCGCAAGAATTTATAAATAGCTTACCGTGATCACCTCGTTTGGGTTCCTCGCATTATGACCAGTCACAACAAACGCCTTTCGGGAATCGTTGACTTTGACTTTTTCGGGACGGTCTTTTGAGTCACCGTCCTCGCTTAAACTAGGTTTACGCACTGCATAATCTCGGCGATATGTCCTTCCTTTCCACAACAATAGCATACCTTGAAGCTGTTGTGGGCGGTTTGGACCGATATGTCCCTCTTTTCGCATTTGTAGCATATATGACCGGTGGTCGGTTCTCCTCCCTTAGAACCGATTTGCTTAAGTATTTGTCGTCTTCACATAGTCGTTGTTAAATCTCCTCTTTTAAAATCTCCTCCGACTCTTCTTCATTTTCATGGCCATGATTACCACCAGAGTGGTAACCATTTTTGTCCGTATTCTTCTTTTCTCCATTGGTTATCATTATTCATTGATCGCTATCTTCGGTACGATCCTCGGTTTTGGTCCTCGGTTGAGCGTATTTTCGTTATCTCGCTCTAACAATTGAGCCTCATTTACAACATCTCGAATAAAGAGAAAATTTATGAGAAATGGGATCTTGGCGTATGCCGGGTTTCAAACCTCTAAGAAACATCCGCCATATCGTTCCTCATTCTCCACCAAATGAGGTGTAAACTCGGATAACTCTCATGAACTTTGCCTCGCAGATTGAGACCGTCATGTGGTTTTGTTCTAATCTAATGAACTCCACTTCCTTCATATAGCGAACACTTTCGTGAAAGTATTTGTCATTAAATAGCTTTCAAACGTCTCCCAAGACATCTTTGAGTGAAATTTGGATGGGTACGCTTTCTTGATCTCACCAAAGATGATCGCCTCGCCACGAAACATAAAAGGTGGCGAATGGAACCTTCGTTCTCCGTGCATCCCAAGACATCGAATATCTTGGTAATTTGTTTGACCCATGTTTCGCGCTTATGATCGGATCGCTTTCCCTTAAATTCAGGTGGTCCCAACTCTTTGAATCGCTTGGTTGTGATAACTGTGAATTGCTATCATTTCCTCCTCAGATTTTGAACACGAGTCTCCTCGTCGATTTTGCATGAATCGCAAAAAACTTCTAAACATCCCCTCGTTCATCATCATCGCTTCAATGGTGTTGTTCACGGGAGGAACATTGCCCACTGTTGCACGTTCTCCTCGTTGGTGAGTATGCTGAGCATCTCCCGGTCTCATTTCCATTGTTAATATTCTCGGTCGACATTCTCAAATCATCGCCATAAAACAAGGGTTAATTAAGGAAATCAATATATCACATAATATCCCTATATCTCGACTAACTAACAAATAAGCTTAGGTAGGACACACTAGCGAAGGATTTACTCGTCTCTCCCTCCTAGTTCTATTCCTCGATCTCCGCCAGAGATCATATCCCTAAGCTCGATAATTAACCATGACGCCCCCAAAATAGGTATACATCACCTATTCCGAGTTGTCAATACATGGTGCGTAAACAACTACAACTTTATTATTACAACAAAGAAAGCGTGAGTTTGAATACAAATATTATCTTCTAGACAATATCTATACTCAAATAAATCCTCATCACATTTATTGATACATTATTTTACAAAATGGTGAGGACTACTAAACAATCCTTTCTAAAACCTTCATTCCATACTCCTCCAACTAGACTCGCTATATTCTCGCCTCCACGAGAAAAATGGAACAAAAAGGAAAAGGGTGAGCTCAACTAGCCTCAAAGAAGAAGAATATTATGACTAAGATAATATACAACAAATTATCGTTAGTCTTCAAAAGGAAAAATATAATAGAATACAATAGATAACAAATTTTAAATCAATATTACTATAATCTATGAAATAATAATTCATCATCAATATTAGAAGAGTTAATAGAGAATGCAAACTACTACTATCTTCTATGTTATGTGAATTTAAAAGTTCATCGCTCTATCTTTATCCCGAAGAACATCAATCAATATACATCCTGAATCAAATATTCATCTTTGCACTACAGCCAAAGATATTCATCGATTGGTCATGTTCATTTAAACACTGCTCATCTTTGCACTTCATCTTTGGCCAAAGATATTCTTCAGAATCATTCATCTTTGCACTCATGTGAGCCAAAGATATTCCATAATATCATCATTTAAGACCGAGGATGATGAAAATATTTTTTAAAAACGAATCCGGTGAAACAAAATGACAAGGATTAAGGATTAAGGATTAGGTACTTGGTTTTATCCACGTCCAAAAATACCTCAAAAACAATCATAGTGGTGTAAAATTCAAGAATGATCAAAACATGGATACAATCGAGTTAATATCCGAATAGATGTTTTGGACGAAAAGAAGAAATTTTATTTTCGATTGAATAGTCACAGAGTATCGTGAATAGTCTTGTATCACGTGAATAGTCGTATACGTGAATAATAACTCCGACACCAATAGATAGAAATTCCAAAAAACATCTTCACGCTTCATGAATAGTACTTGTGAATAAGAACTTCGTGAATAGTAACTCATGAATAGTAACTCGTGAATAGTAACTCTCGTGAATAGTAACTCATGAATAGTAACCCAGAGCATGAAAAAGTTCCAAATTTGATAAAACTTCGGATCAATATTTCATCATAATGATATTGAAAAATAATATCATTACAAAAAAATAATATCCCTTACCTCGAAAGATCAAGATTTCTTAAGCTAGAATCACAAGGGTATAGTCTTTGAAGGAACTTCGCAGATCTAGCAATACTCAAAGTATACTCAAAATACTCACAAGAATACGCTCGATAATATAGAGAGAAAACTTGATTTACGGTGTGATTTTCAATTCTAACCTAAGCACCCTATTTATAGGAAAATGCTTAGAACACCAAAGCGTAAAATTTAATATAATAATAATATAATTAAATAAATTCAAGCCCACCTTTAGACCAACTGAATTCAGCACATTTGTATCACATGTGGGATTACAAAAACGTTTTTCTTAAATAAAACAATTAAAACTTCCAAAAATTAATTATTTGAACTTCAAACTTCAATAATTCATAATAAATAGCCCTTTCATCAGAAAATTCGAATCTCACGAGTTTTTATAGGAAATTCAATTCTCTACAACTTTGCAGAAGAAAGGTTTTCCAAATTCAAACAAAAATCGTAGAAATCCACAAGCAGGCGATTTTTTATGTGCTATAATCAAATTTCGAATTCAATAAATGGGTCAACTGACATGTTTAACATGTTTTAAACATTTATTGCAACAAAAATACTCTTCCTCCTCATATACTCATATATCCCACATTCATTGTAAAAATATCACCGTTAATATATTATTAAAATAATATATTTAAATGAATTATTTTATCGAGAAAAAGATAAAATATTAATTTTCAACAATTGTCATTTTAAAAATTTTCTCCATCTATATCCACATAAAATCAATCATATGAATCAATAATTAATTATTCATAAATAATATTACGTAATCACAATATTGACAACGAGCACGGTTCCCAGGAAGAGGGGCTTTCAATAAGAATTTCTTCTTCTTGGTAGCGCAATTAGGTGACCAAACCTCTCCTTAGAGCGAACTTTCTAGACATTGCCAATAATGTTATCTAATAATATTATTCGAGATAATATGAATTATTGCTTCGATAATGAAAAAATTTGTGTAATGACAATTATTGAAACAACAACAATATAAAATATCAACGCATGCAATTATTGAATCAATAAAATAAAATCTTTGAGCAATAAAGAATTACGTAACCATTATTGAGTAGTGCCTTCACGTAAGAATCAATAATTGGTGCAATACCGCAGCAACCGCTCAACAACGCGTATTAGTGTGTTTTAACCACCGGTATTCCAACAATGATAATTGGCAACAACTACGTAGTTATTTAAAAACAACTTATATTTGTCGTTTTCTTTATCCAATCGCTTTCCGTTATTGGGCCCACACATGGTACGCTTGGCGCATTTACGAATATTCACAAGCGATCACGATTATTCCACGACCAAACGAATATTCCCAAACAATAATGAATATTTTATAACCACTTACTTATTTTGAAATATTTGCGTATTTAATTTAACTATCCACATTAATCAAATCAACCCTTACTATTTCAAAATAATAAATAAAGGAAATTCCTTTTATTTAAAATTTCTTGGGTCTTACACCAACCCTCTCCAAAATCTCAAATGGGCCGATATAACGTGGACTAAGCTTTCCTTTCAACCCAAAAAATGCCCTTCAAGGAGAAACTTTTAGTGCTCACTAGGTTCAAACTCTAAAGTCCTCATATGCTTAATAACACTTACGCCGTGAGCAAGCGGACTTCAATTTCTCTTTAGCCACCGCTACCTTCTCCGTAGTGATTTGAACTACTAGGGCCCTTCATGGCCCTTTCTCCAACCTCATCCCAACAAGTTGGTGCGGCACTTCCTACCATACAATGATACCTCAAGCGGAGCCATCCCAATACTTGCATGCCATCTGTTGTTATATAAGCAAACTCAACTAGGGTCAAGTAATCATCCCATTACGACGACCACTCAAGTGCACAAGACCTCAACATGTCCTCTAATGTTTGAATAGTCCGTTCAGATTGTCCATCAGTTTGCGATGAAAAGAAGTACTAAAGTTGAGCCGAGTACCCCAAGCTCGTTGAAACCCTTTCCAGAACCGTGAAGTGAACCGTGGGTCCCGATCTGAAACAATAGACACCGGAGTACCATGAAGTCTAACAATCTCCTGCTGGAAGATATGTGCCAACCTATCCACCGAGTAACCCTCACGGATGGCCAAAAAGTGTGCCGATTTGGTAAGTCGGTCCACCACTACCCAAATGGCATCATTCTTCCTGAATGTCTTCGGCAAACCAGTCACAAAATCCATCGTGATATCCTCCCACTTCCAAACTGGAATGTCTAACTGTTGCAACAAACCACTAGTTCGTTGATGTTCTATCTTCACTTGTTGACAAGTAAGACACTTCCCAACATTTTCAGCCACGTCTCGTTTCATCCCATTCCACCAAAAATTCTTCTTCAAATACCTATACATCTTTGTAGAACCAGGATGAATAGAAAATGGCGAACTATGAGCCTCATCCAACACAGCCTCTCGAATGATTGGATCGGACGATACCGCTCACCCAACCAAATCACACCATGGTCATCAATACGAAACTCGGAGTGCTTGCCCTCCTCTAAATTCTGCGTCATACTCCACAACTCCCCATCTTCCTTTTGAGCTTCTTTGACCCGCGAGATAAGAGAGGGCTCAACTCTCATACCCGCCAAATGCCCATCTGAACCTCGTACATACAACTCCAACTCTAGCCAGATCCATATCCAGAAATAAGTCGAGGTTGTGTAATAAAGCGCATACTACACTCCTAAACTCTTCAGGCTAAGAGCATCTGCAACCACGTTTGCCTTTCTTGGGTGATACTGAATTCTAGCATCATAATCTTTTAGAAGCTCCAACCAACGCCTTTGCCTCATGTTGAGCTCTTTTTGAGTGAAGATGTATTTAAGACTTTTGTGATCGGTGAAAATATCACAAGTCTCTCCATACAAATAGTGCCTCCAAATCTTTAAGGCAAAGATCACCGCTGCCAACTCCAAATCATGTGTGGGGTAATTTACCTCGTAAAATTTAAGCTGCCTAGAAGCATAAGCAATCACCTTACTGTGTTGCATCAAAACACACCCCAAACCATTCTTAGAAGCATCACTATAAATCTGGTAGCCTCCTGTCCCCGACGGCAATGTAAGTATAGGAGATGTCATAAGTCGTTTCTTCAACTCCTCGAAACTCTTCTCACGCTCCTCATTCCACACAAACTTCACGCCCTTTCTCATCAACTGAGTCAATGGTAAGGCAAGCAAAGAGAATCCTTCCACAAATCGCCTATAGTACCCTGCCAAACCCAAGAAACTCCTAATCTCTGTCACTAGTAGTAGGTCTCGGCCATTTAGTGATAGCCTCAACCTTCGCATGATCCACCTTAATGCCCTCAGCAAAAACAACGTGACCCAAAAATGCAACCTGCTCCAACCAAAACTCGCATTTAGAGAATTTAACATATAATTTCTCTTTTTGCAAAATCCTCAACACTGTGCGAAGATGCTCCTCATGTTCTTCCTTAGACTTGGAGTAAACCAAAATGTCATCAATAAAGACAATGACAAATTGGTCCAAGTACTCCCTGAACACCCGATTCATTAAATCCATAAACACCGCCAGAGCGTTAGTCAACCCGAATGGCATCACCAAACACTCGTAATGCCCATAGCGAGTGCGAAAAGCTATCTTAGGGATATCCTCATCCCTCACCCTCAACTGATGATAGCCCGACCTTAAGTCTATCTTCGAAAAATACTTTGCCCCCTAAAGTTGGTCAAACAAGTCATCAATCCTCAAGAATGGACACTGGATTTCGATGGTGATCTTGTTCAACTCTCTGTAGTCTATACACAGCCTCATAGACCCATCCTTCTTCTTTACAAACAAGATTGGAGTACCCCACGATGAAACACTCGGCCGAATCACACCACGATCTAACAATTCCTGCAACTGTTCCTTCAACTCCTGCAACTCCAACGGTGCCATCCGATACGGCGCCTTAGAAATAAGCTCCGCACCAGGAACAAGCTCAATAGAAAACTCTACTTCTCGCTGCGGTGGCAACCCTGACAACTCCTCAGGAAACACATCGGAAAAATCATGAATAATTGGAACATCCTCAATACGAGACTCACCCTTAGAGATATCTTTCACAAATGCCAAATACCCCTCACAACCCTTTGCTACCAACTTCCCAGCCTTCAAAGCTGAAATCAACTTCAACACCCTACTCGGCTGGGAACCCTGAAACACGAACTCCGGAGACTTCACATCTCCAAATATAACCTTCTTCGCCTGACAATCAATAGTGGCTTGGTGTTTATCCAACCAGTCCATCCTAAGAATGACATCAAAATCGTGCATACACATCGGAAGAAGATTAACGCTACAGATCTTATCCCCAAAACTTATCGGACAACCTCGATACAAATCAGAAATAACAACAGAAGTCCCCATCGGGGTAGAAATAGACATAACAGAATCTAATAACTGGGATGGCACACCCAGGTGCCGAACAAAAGACTGAGCAACAACAGAATGAGTAGAACCCGTATCAAACAAAATAGACGCCTCACGATTACCAATAAAAAGAGTACCAGAAATAGTACCTGGTGCACCTTCCGCCTGGTTATATATCAAGGCAAACACTCGACCACCCTGATGCTGACCTCCATTGCCACCATTATCACCACCTCCACCATTTCCGCGTGGATTGGTATAATCCCTAGCAATATGACCCATCTATCCACAAAAGAAGCATGCACCTGTGAGTCTATGACACTGCCTCCCCGGATGAATAGCCCCACAAATAGCACAAGGAGCTATCGGAATGAGATTTGGGTTACCCCACCGGTGGTCGGGATAACGACCACGATTACGCCCTATCGACGACGCCCCGCTCACGACATTACGACCATTCCAAGGTAGCTGCAGCTGACGATTCTGCCCTTGCTGAGGCATCTGTTGATAACCCCTGTTTTGATTCTGACCACGCCACTGCCCCTGTTGGCCACCACGATTCCTATTCAACTGACCACCCTGATTTCTCTAATGCTGAACTGAAGTTTGACCCTGTTGGACATCTCTGTCCCTCTTTCGACTCCCATCCGGTTTAGAAGACCGAAAGTCCTGTCGCTCCATCTTAATATTCTTGGCCGCATTGGCCACTGCTAACACGTCTATAAACTTATTGTTAATAAGATGCTGACGATATCTATAATGAATCTGCCACTTGAACTTCTCCGCCTGTTCCGCTGCAGTCCCTGTAGAAGTTCCCGCAAAGCCTGCCAACCTAGTAAACCTCGTTATGAAATCCTTGATGGACTCATCATCTTTCTGCCGAATAGACAGATACTCTCTGGCATAGGCCTCTTTATCAGCAGCTGGGAAGTACTACTGAAAAAAGACCTCACAAAACTCTGCCTAGCTAAGTGCATCAACATAACCATCACCCTTTGTTGTTTTCAACGCTTTCCACCACCTCTGCGCATCCCTTCCGACTTGTGGCTACTAGCAACACTTCGATTATCAAGAGCACCCCAACACAACGAAAATCTTCTCTAAGTGGGCAATCCAATTCTCTGCATCAATTGGAGTTGGAGCTGAACTGAATGCCTGTGGTTTCTGCTTTTGAAACCTTTCCAACCACACATATATTGGAACCACCTGCTGATCAAGACCATCTGCATTCCCTTCCTCTTCGTTTGCCCGTGGACCATTATTTCCCGGGTTCTCCTGCTCAGAATTTACGGTGGCCAATTTCTTTGCATTTCTGTATAACCCGTGCCACCAAGTCGAGGTAACGCTTTGATTCATCTTTGATTCACCAAGGTAGCCAACTGAGCATTTATTTGATTATTAGGTTGCTCATTGGGCTGACCCTCACCTCTTCCCTTATTGTTGCCTCGCCTCCCAGCAACTCTTGCGGATCTACGAGCCATCTAAGAAAGTGATAACGATTATAAATAAAGCAGATTAGGGATAAATTCAAATATAACTGATATAATAGCTGAACAAAAAATCAACAAAACAGAAACCTAACCCAGAAGTCTACCCATAACTCACAGGTCAAACCTAAATAGGTTTTATACAAGAAAGAACCTAAGCTTTGATACCAACTCTATAACACCCCCTTTCCGAAATAGAAAGAGAGGTTACTTAAAACATAACAAAGCTGATGAATTTAATAACAAGGCTCAAAGCCACAAAAGAATAATCTTAATAACTGATAAATACTACAAGTCAACCATAATAAATCTCCAACTGTCTCAAACCACAATATAAAATAATTATTACAACTCCAAGTAAACTGACACATCAAGTCTAAACAGAATATTCCTAAATCATTGGAATGAATGGAGCTCTCATCACACTTGCCCTTGATCCCCCTGATTACCTGCTGAAAGAAAACACAGCATGAGCCAATTGCCCAGTACGGATATAGAATAAAAGAATGATGAAACGAAATAACTAACACAATTTAATGAACTGAACTGAAACGAACAAAATTAACACAACGAAATAATAGGCTGAATCAAATGGCTGGGTGTTATTTCATACCGAGCTCAAAAATATACCTTGCCACACAGACAAGTCAAAATAATGCCACACAGGCAAGTCAAATAATGCCACACAGGCAAGTTACACACATTGGACCGCGAATCCAATGTATGTAAAATGGAAGGCGTGTTTGGCACAAACATCACCAATCCAAGTAAGCGAGCGAGTAAGAGCAGAAAATTAGGAAGGTCGACCCATACGCCTCCCACAACAAAACACCAAATGGCCAACTCCCACCGGAGCACAAAGCGAGACGCAGGTGGGGTGATCACACCTGCCACGGAAAGTGTCATGCCTCGGTGCAAGAGGACATGCACTGTGGTACCCCATAGGTGGTTATAGCTCGGTATACCCTACGGTATATTCTAACAAGGATACCATGTCACAACACATGCGACACAATATCAAAACAAAGGGTTCTAATATGTACATGCTAAACTGAAATGAATCATTAACTCAAAGTCCCCAAAAATTCTAACATGCACATTACTATAAATATCAAAATAAATTTAGACATGTTGGACTAGTCTAAAGAGTACAAATATGAGTTCCAACTATGAGCATAAACGAAACTATCATAATGAATTGACAAGGAATAATTATGAGAGACAATATTAAATTTCGAAATGAATAACGAAACGAACAAATCAAAAACAAAAGATTCTCGCTGAAAGAGTACGAAATCCGTACCTGGATTAAGCAATGTAATACCCAAAGTATATTCCAAAAATACTCCCTTTAAATTTCCTTCTTTAGAACTAATTACATAAAATAATAATAATTAATGTAAGTACAATTTCTTGAAATATTATTCCCACTTTCAATGTTTATTCTCCTAATTCTTAATTTCAAGATTAGTTATTCATGGTGACCAAAATAAACATCTTGACTTGATTTTGTGACGATAACATTATAATTTATTTTATTTTATTTTCTCTTCTTTTCTCTTTTTTTAGAACAAACAATATTACTATTATATATATATAAACATTATGAATCTTATTTTATAAAAGATGTAAACTTTCAAAATTCTCTATATATATATATACATTAACGATGTTGTTCTATATATATATAATACCAACACTTAGCTAATTTCATATATATATATATATATATATATATATATATATATATATATATATATATATATATATATACAAACAACAATCAAAGTGCTCAAATAGTCAATATTCGAATTCAATATATATATAATATATATATATATATATATATATATATATATATATAATAATAAGCCAATCAACAATCGTGAGGACATTATCTAGACTTCAATTGATCAACCCGAGAATTCATGCTACACAAAATTAGGAAGACACATAAAAGAAAAGTACGATTTGTTTGTTGTTCTTAATTCTTCGCCATGCATTGCCTCTTCTTCTTTTCTCTCAATTTGTATCGAGACGTGATGTTGAGTAAATTAGATTTTAGACATTTGTTCACTTAAAAAAGCAGATTTTATTAATTAATATATTTATAATTAACTCTCCAATTTTTAATAGGATTTTAAAATTACAAAATTTTAAATTAGACCCAATTAGTTTTAAAGCCCAATTTTACCAATTAATTTATCCACACTTATTAATATTTATTAGCCCATATAAATTAAATACTAGTTTGACCCAAAACAAATGACATCCAAAAATATGTTTTAAAACAAGGTAATTTTTTATTATTTAATATTATTATTATTTTTTTCGGGTATTACATCACCTACCCTTTAAAAGAATTCCGTCCTCGGAATCAAAAGAATAGAACATACTTAATTATCAAAAAGATGCGGATATTCCGCTCGAATAGACTCCTCCAGCTCCCAAGTGGCTTCTTGCTCCGAATAGTTCCTCCACATAACCTTAACAAACGGAATTGTCTTCCTCCTCATAATCCTTTCTTGACGATCCAAAATCGCCTCAGCTTTCTCCTCACAAGTAAATTCCTCCCGAATCTTATCGAATGGATATTGCACCACATGCAACGGCTGATAATGATAACTCCTCAACACCGACATATAGAACACATTGTACACATGAGCTAGCTGTGGAGGCAAAGCTAACCGATATGCAACCTCACCAACCCTCTCCAAAATCTCAAATGGGCCGATATAATGTGGACTAAGCTTTCCTTTCAACCCAAATCGCCGAATGCCCTTCCAAGGAGAAACTTTTAGAAACACATGCTCACCAGGTTCAAACTCTAAAGTCCTCATATGCTTATCAACATAACACTTCTACCGTGATCGAGCCGACTTCAATTTCTCTTTAGCCACCGCTACCTTCTCCGTAGTGATTTGAACTAACTCAGGCCCTTCTATGGCCCTTTCTCCAACCTCATCCCAACAAATTGGTGCCCGACACTTCCTACCATACAATGCCTCAAACGGAGCCATCCCAATACTTGCATGCCAGCTGTTGTTATAAGCAAACTCAACTAGGGTCAAGTAATCATCCCAATTACCTGACCACTCAAGTGCACAAGACCTCAACATGTCCTCTAATGTTTGAATAGTCCGTTCAGATTGCCCATCAGTTTGCGATGAAAAGAAGTACTAAAGTTGGTAAGTACCCCAAGCTCGTTGAAACCCTTTCGAGAGCAAGTGAAGTGAACAAGTGGGTCCCGATGCGAAATAATAGACAACCAAGTACCATGAAGTCTAACAATCTCATCTTTGAAAGATATGTACAACCTATCCCTTAAGAGTAACCCTTACGGATGGCCAAAAAGTGTGCCGATTTGGTCAGTCGGTCCACCACTACCCAAATTGCATCATTCTTCCTGAATGTCTTCGGCAAACCAGTCACAAAATCCATCATTGTGAATAACCTGTTATGCGAATTCAAGCAACCAAACCATTAAAGTCAATCATTGTCATATCAAGCCATAAGTAAAGAGCCCCGGTCCTTTCGTTGTTGTCTTCCTTATGTGGAATGCACCGAAGCCAGACTTTCCATAGGGGACGTTGTGAATAATGATGGCAAGTTGATAGGTATCAATGTGACGTGTTATCCAAGTCTTGGATGAGAGTCACAGTTGTGAATGATATTTCTATTGTTAATAAATTTCCTAACGTATTCTTGAAGACTTCTTAGCCTACCCCTAACGCGTGAAATCAAATTTTGTATTGACCCCAGTACAAAACCCATTTCTTAAACCCTTAAATATTTTCTTCACCCAAAATGAACGTAACATGCGCCAAAGAAGTTGGTTCGAGTTGTTGAAGATTATGATTGTACCATTCAATATCATTGTGGAAGAAGCGACGTGGTAGTGGTAGCGGCGTTGAGTAGAAGATCATATGTGTTTACGAGTGCGATATTGTTAACACAAAGACCCATTTCGTATAAATGATGAAGATAGAGTTAAAGATTCTAGGGACCCATGTGAAGATAAAGAATATACGATTAGAATTGACTTAAATCGATAAAGTTAAAGTCGCTCAAGCTATATACTCAGAGCTGATGAATGTGAAGAAGAAAGTTCAAGAGGGCGTTATTCTAGAAGCAAGAATCGACGAAGAGAGGAAATCTCAACCCTCGATTTATTTGGCCCATTTGAAATCCTCGATCGAGTAGGAACTGTGGCTTATCGACTCGTTTTACCACCAAGTATGTCGCGTGTTCATTACGTTTTTCAATATCGATGTTACGTAAATATGTGGATGACCCGAACCACATTATTGATTTAGAACCGGACGAGATAGCGGATAATTTAACGTATGAAGATGTACCTGTTAATTTAACGGATAATTTAACGTATGAAGATGTACTTGTTAAAATCTTAGAATCGGACGAAGTGTCCTCATTTTGAGGGCGAAATTTTATAAGGAGGGGAGATTGTAAAATCCCAAATTTTATGAATAAAGATTTAAATTTCTTGATTTTTTTTCTAATATTATGGTGTGGATTTAATACAATGTTATAGTTGTGGGTAATATTTATAAATTTTGCAAAGTATGCAAGTTGTTATATTATATTCGATTGGTCGGGGAATATTCTTTGTGTTGGGGAATATTCGTACGACGACACAATAATTGGTGGACCCCACAACAGAATTATTGTCGGATTGAGAAAACGACAAAAATATTTTTATGAAAATAACGACGAAAGTTTACCGTTATTACTGTTGAACTACTCGTATTATTAAAAAAAGACGATGTCTGGCGCGTGGTTGCATAGTAGCTCACGGTATTGATTATTGATGCTTACGTGATAAGTCACTCAGTTTTGTTTTATTGATATTATTAATGAAATAAAATAGAAAAGCTTTTTATATAAAACAGAATACTTTTATAAAGTTATTCTATAAATAGAATATATTATATTCTATTATGCATAGTGTTTTGCATAGTAAAATCTTTTTATATAAAATAGAATACTTTTATAAAGTTATTCTATAAATAGAATATATTATATTTTATTATGCATAGTGTTGCATAGTGCCTGCATAGTGTTTTGCATAGAAAAATCTTTTTATATAAAATAGAATACTTTTATAAAGTTATTCTATAAATAGAATATATTATATTTTATTATACATAGTGTTTGCATAATGCCTGCATAATGTTTACATAGTAAAATCTTTTTATATAAAGCATGAATACTTTTATAAAGTTATTCATTTTATGAGATTATAAATAGAATATATTATATTTTATTTAAAATATTTTGCTTTAAATCTGGACCGTTTGATTAAAAGTAAATCAATCTAGACCAGTTCATGAATTAGTTATTATGCGTATCCATTCTTACATAAATAGAAGCTCATTCCTTCATTATTTCTTACTTAATTCAATTTGAAACTCTGAGAGAGAAACTATAGAGAAAATTCTTCTTCTATAATCTTGAGCGTATTTCTTTGGAGTTTAAAAAAGCTTTGAGCGTAGTGCAAGTTTTCTTCGAGTATATCCTCGCCCTACCAGTCGAAGTACTCTTCTTTCAAAGGTAAGGGATATTATTTGTTGTACTTGTAAGGGATATTATTTGTTGTACTCGTAAGGGATGTTATTATTATAGTAAGGGATATTATTTGTTGTACTCGTAAGAGTTATTATTTCTTTTGTATTAATGAAGAGAACTTCTGTTATTCCATTATTTATTATTACTGTTGGAATAACTCGATATCTGATTCTCACCCTATACTTGGTGAAATTCTTACGTTATTCCATTATTTATTATTACATTGGAATAACTTTGTATATCTGATCTACCCAATACTTGGTGAAATTCTTACATTATTCCATTCTTTATTATTACATTTGGAATATCACATGCATGCGTTTTTGTATGAACACGGTTACATTATTTATTATTCTATTGGAATAACCTTTCTACTGCAATACCGCATGCATGGTGATTTCTGTTGTTATTCCATTCTTTATTATTACATTTGGAACATCATGCCGGTGCAAATTTACTTTGACGGTTCCGTTATTTATTATTCCGTTGGAATAACTTATCATCTGACGTACCTCATGCATGGTGATTTACATTGTTATTCCATTCTTTATTATTCATTTGGAATATCACGCACGATGCGTGACATACGCTGACACATTCGTTCCGATTATTTATTATTATGTTGGAATAACTTCCGTACATGCAAAGTACCGCATGCATGGTGATTTCTTTTGTTATTCCATTCTTTATTATACTCAGTTGGTTAAAGTTTTGACTTCTATACTCCATGAAATTAGTGGAATATCCTTGATATTTGCGCTTCATCCAGTATCTTTTCATGGAAATATTTTTCGTAGCATTCTTGAATTTTACTTTACAAAGAAGTATCATGTTGACAATTTGTACGTTTTTAGTTCCTGAATAAATTAATTCTTAAACTTGTTTTATTTAATTATTATGTCATTGTCATCATCCTTGATATTATGTTCAAAGTCATCTGTGGCCTGTAGTGCATAGATGGACTTGGTATGATTATGACCAGGGATTATTCGGTATAATCATGACCGTAATGTTACAAATGATGTGGAAAAAGTCCTCATTGGCCCGTAGTGCATTGATGGACAATTTTGGTATGATTATGGTTATGATTCTCTCTTCTACCAAGGGTGCAAAGATGAATTGTTTTATGGCATGATCGGGACCATTGATGAATACACGAATATCCTCGCCCGTGAGTGCATGGATAATTTGTGGTCGTGATACTTAATGAATATCCTTAGGCCAGTAGTGCGGGGATGATGTGGATTATTTATTATTTTGAGTCTCGCGATAAAAGTGATGAAAAACCTTTTAAATCATAAAAGATAGTAGATTTTATTCTCTACTTGACTCTTTTAATGAATTGCTTGTTCCGCTGCAGTTAAACTTGATGTCTATTGTATTTTATCAGTTTAACATTGTTGAAGACTAATGATAATTTATTATGTATTATCTTAGTCATAATATTTCTTACTGGGCTAGTTGAGCTCACCCTTTCTTTCACTGTTCTCTTCAGGAAATGAGAATATAACTGGGACGACGAGTCTGGGAGCGGATTGATGATTCCGGATGATAGCATTAGTAGTCCTCACTATTCTGTTAAATAGTGTGACAATAAATGTAATGAGGACTCCATTGAGAGTGAATATTTTCTAGATGACAATATTCTTGTTTAAACTCTCAGCTTATGTTTTGTCGTATGTTACACGACAGTTGTATTATTAAGTTGTATTTTATATTTTTGTACCATGTATTTGGCGACTCAGAATAGGTGATGTATACCTATTTTGGGGGAGTCACAAATAACAATACTAATCTAGCCGAAATCAATGGCATAGATCTTCCAATAACAATTCAGTTCATAATAAATAGAACATTTCATGCTTTAACAAATATTAGTCTCGCCAAAACAATTAGCTGAGACATGATTTATAAATAGTTCAAGTAATAGAACAAGAATCAATTGCACTACGTGCGAATTACAACAATCATTATAGATGTGAATAACTATAAATAATTATTCACTACCATGCTTGAAAATAGTAACTCAAGTTGAGTTAGGAAACTTGCCTGATTCGTTGACTACTACTATGCAATTTAAGTTTACTTCTTTTGTAAGACCTATCATTAATAAGATTGGTCTTTTAATCAGCATATCACACTTTGTATCATAATACAATTATTTTATTAATCAATTATCTAACACATAATCACATAATTTAAATATTAGATAACACCTTACAATATTAGTGTAGACACTCAAAATTTTCTGTACACCTGTTACTAACATTGCAGGAGGGCAGAATTGTCTTTTGAAGATAACCCTGGAAGACGGCTCACATCCATTCCAAATACTACGGGAAGTTCAGTCTCAACCCCAGAACACACAGCGGGAGTATCATTTCCAACCCCGGAACACACACCGAGAATGTCATTTCCAACATCGGAGATAACCCTAAGTTTCATCCTTGGAAATAACCCCAAGGAATGTTATTGTAGTTCCGGCGATAACTCTAGAAATGCTTGTTTCAAGTGCATGCAATCAACTTCAATCTCAGACCTCCTGCCACGCCACTCATACCTCAGACCCAGAGCTAACACCGGGCAGACAGGCACTCTTACAGATGACCTTACGACATTTAAACACTTGCAACAATCCAATCTCAGATGTAACCCTGAGCAACGTCTGCTTTCTACTCAAATTGGAGATAACCCCAATGAGGAGTCAAACGTCATCTTGCCACCTCAACACCTGTGTGTCATCTCAACACTTCATACATACATACATACAACAATGTCCTACAAGAACAAAGGAGTTCCAATCCAGAGTGACTATTACACGTGGCAGCACACCGGATAGAATTTGAAGCTTGAAGACCATGGGCATGGTCCCCTCTTCCTGACTTCGTACAACCTCTAATCCATGTCATTGCGTAACTCTCGACACAAGCGATCCGAAGAAGGTCTTATATACCTCGTTCGGATGCTCGAATTGAAGTTCTACAAGTTTGAGCGGATATTACAGTGCACGAGTGCATGTACTTCGAGACGACGGGACCCGCGGAGCTCGGGGCACCCCGAGCAGCCGCAGGTGCATCTGTGGCTGCCGCAGGTACACCTGCGACCCCCCTCTATAAATAGAGGGCTTGGGGTGGCCATTTGGAAAAAAAGAGAGGCGAGGAAGCCCTGTCCAATTTGCTCTGTACACACCCCATATTGAGTGTTTCCTCGTTTTAAACACCCGTTAGCCCACATATAGTTATACATTTACCGGCGGGAGCTGAGTATTTATCCATATAGAGTCATAAAAACTTGCATTGGCAGCCCACTGTAAGCCTTCTCACAATCTATAAAGCCTTTCTCTTCATCTTTGCACACACTATTCTACACATTGAGAGTCGTG
Source organism: Panax quinquefolius (assembly GCA_020205615.1). Taxonomy (NCBI): domain Eukaryota; kingdom Viridiplantae; phylum Streptophyta; class Magnoliopsida; order Apiales; family Araliaceae; genus Panax; species Panax quinquefolius. The sequence continues at coordinate 51,948,384 of CM035152.1, read as the reverse complement.
GTGTGTGCGTATGACCGGACTTCGGTCCGTGGTTTTCATTTCTGTATATATATATATATATACTTATATATGTATATATTTATATATGGACTAACATTATCGAGTTATGCCTCGATTGAGCCTAGACTTATGTCTGGAGCGTTTACTTGCTTATATATATATATATATATATATACTTATATATATAAATTGTTGTCAGACTCTGTCTGATGAGCCTGGATTTTACATCCGGAACGTTTACTTTCTTATATATATATATATTTACATTTCTGTCAGGCCTGGAGTTTACTTCGAGGCCTTTTACTGCTTTATTTATATTTAGTCCCACCTGGAGTTTACTTCGTGGCGGTTGATCGCATTTACTGCTTTATTTACTTTTCTAATCCCCCATGGAGTTGCTTTGTGGTGGTTGATCATGTATGTATATATATATATTTAAAGCTTTTATATATATAACTGCTTACTGCTTTTCATATAAACTGTGGTATCATGTGAGACTAGGAATCATGTGATCATAGATTCAGTCTACTGAATCTAGATTCGGTTCCCGTGATGGATATTTTCAGCTGTAAGCAGCTTGTACATTATTTACAGTGTACGAATTTCCTTAGATGGCTGTCATGCCTATGAGGAGTTCGACACTGCTGTATATTATTTTCTCGAAAATGTCTCGCATCTTGAAAATAAAAGCAAAAAAGTCGAACATTTAATAATAAAATGGAAGTATGAAAAGGTCTCAAATCCTATTGAGCACAGGGTTTGAAAAACCTCTTTTACAAAAACTTCATTGCTATATTCTTCTTAAAACTGAATTTTTATATAAAATTCAAACCCTTTGTGTATAGGTGCGAACGAGGCCTCATACTACTTTCAAATAATTGCACATTGATCCAAACACACAAACAAACACATTCATATAACAATTTCTTGAAAAGTGGCGGTAACCGTGTCAACACGGATGTCGGGGGGTGCCTAACACCTTCCCTCCGCATAATCAAGCCCCCGAACCCAAAATGAATCTCGGTTTCACAGACCTGTTTAGTAGTGTCACATCACTGGGTCAATGTGCAAACCCTTTTTGGTTGCGTTGGTGCAACAAGTTAAAAACACCAACTGGGGACTCTTAACAGTCCCTCGTCGACATTTTACATGTCAGACCTTTTTCACTTATTTTTTCAAATAAATCTCACCTAACATGAGAACACCAAAGAATAAGTAACGAAAAGGGACAACTAAAAATCCTGATGTCGACAGGTGGCCACTCTGCTGGGGACTCCAGTAAGAGGGCTTAAGCCGCTATTACAAGATTTTCAAAACTGTTATATACTTATGTTTGAATATTGCATTTATATTTATGATGAATGTGTACAAATGCATTTTACTTACTACACTGCAAAATGTTTATCTATGATATTAGTGCTTCGTACATGTCATCATTTTCATAAATGGTGAGACACATTGTATGTGAATGTATGTTGTGTGGTTCCTCCACCAGGAGGCTATCTTGTCGGTGTTTGATTACTGGACTCGTATGGAGACTAATTCCAACGAGGCTCAGGAAAGGCACCACCCAGATTCGCTCGAGTTGAAAGACCAAATTAACTTCACATCAAGTAGATTGCAATGATCTGGGAACCTTCATGCCAAAAAGCCGCGAGAGTAACCCTAAGATAGGTCAACCTCTGATAATCCAAACGCGAAGGAAAGTCTCTTCATACTTTCCATTTTCAATTACTTGTAAAAGCATTTACTTGTAATTTTATTCCATGTTCATCCATATGTAATGGAAAATATGAAGAATATCTGTGCATACATGACATGTTATCAATTAACGCCCGTTTTTGCAGGACAATATTCCTAAAATGGACTCATTATGTTAGCATTTACATTATCCCTAAGACTAAACTACATAAGTCTTTTATAGGGAAATCATTGGGCCTGTTACCCGCTCAAAATCCAAAAAGGGCACGAGCCTACAGTCAATCATGTCTTCTTCTGACCAATCTAATCCGGTTTCTCGAGAAGAATTTGACGGATTGAGTAAACAAATTACGAATTTGGCTGTTCTGCTGAAAGAATTGCATCAATCTACTCAGGGTACAAAGATACCTACACATACAGAATCCTTTGCACAAGGAGGGGAGCTCAAGGTTTGGAAAAAACAATTCCAGAACCTCAGTTGGATACGACCAACAAAGACCCTGAAAACACCCATCTCAAAGGAGATCTAGACACTAGTGATATCAGGAAGAAGGTCCTTCAAATGGAGGAAACTATCCATGCTCTTAAAGGGATTGGAACACATGGAAGTGTTTCATATGCTGACCTTTGCATATTCCATGGTGTTCATTATCCAGAGAAATTCAAAACTCCTGAATTCGAAAAGTATGACGGGTTAGGGGATCCTTATACACTTTTGAAGGTGTTCGTTGGAGAACTTGGATCTATATGCAAAAAATGAGAAGCTCAGAATGTAGCTGTTCCAGAAGAGTCTAACTGGAGAAGCCCGTTCATTGTATATCATATTAGACAACTCAAAGATCTATAGCTGAGAAGAGCTAGCTCACGCCTTCCTCACTCAATATAGTTTTCAATCTCAGATGGCTCTAACCGGTATCAGATTACCAAGGTCAAGAAACAATATAATGAGTCTTTTAGAGAGTATGCTCAAAGGTGGAGGCGACTGGCTGCTCAAGTTATTCCTTCCATGACAGATTCAGAAATGGTCATGACTTTCATATACATAAAGGAAGCTCCTTTCTATGAGAGAGTTTTAGTTGGTATTGGCAAACCATTCTCTGAAATGATCAAGCACGGCAAGATGGCTGAGATGGGACTGAAGTCAGGAAAAATTCAAGACCTAGCCGCTCTTAAAGCAGTTGCTGAGCACATCCAGTCTGGATATTATGGAAACAACCTCTGAAGGGTCCATAAAAAGAAAGAGGAGGATGTTTCCTTGATACTACAAGGACAGAAAGGCAGTCAAAATATGCCTATATAGAGGAGAAACTACTCCCCTTTCCAAGCACAGTCTTCAAGCTCTCCATTTCCTAAAAGTGGAGAAGCAAAGCGCCCTCGAACGTTCACACCCTTAGGGGACTCGCTCAAGAATATTCTTGCTCTTCTGACTACTCAGAATAAAATCACATGTCTTCTTCAACCAGCCAAACCAAATGGCAGGCGTTTTAATGCTACTCGAAAGTGTGCTTATCATGCCGGAGCTCCTGGACATGATACTTAAGATTGTTGGGCCTTGAAACAAAAGTTCCAAGATTTAATAGACAACGGTGAGATCGTGGTCACCAAACCAGATCAACCTCATGTGCAAGACAACCCTCTTCCTCATCACAAAGAAGAAGATATTAACATGATTAGTTGGAGCACTGGACAGAGTTCTAGTTTTAACAGTGAATCATCCCAGACCCTCAAAGACAGTGTTGAAAAATGGGATTATGCAAAGTTCCAATTTGCTATGGAACGAAAGATGAAAGCTCTTTACAAGCAAATTGAGCAATTGGCAGAACTGGTGACCCACCAGCATCAAGTCACAGGCTAATTAATCAGCTAGGAGCATGCCTATCTCCTTCCTTTTGTTATGAATGTTCCACCATCACCTTTAGAAAGCGAAGCTATGGAGGATAAGGGTGCAAAGAGAGCAAATGCTAAAGCCCGTCGAGATTTTGCCAATCAAAGGGAATTTACCTATTTGGGCCAATCTATGGAGGAGATATTTCAAATGTTGATAAATGAAGGAAGAATTACCTCCCTTCTACTTCCAATCAATCCCCGTTCAAGACGATTCAACTCCGATGGAGTATGTCAATATCATTCACATTCTCATGGTCACAACACAGAAGAATGTTGGGCACTCCATCATCTCATTCAAAATCTCATTGATAGCGGTGTCCTGCTGCTAGTCAGACAGCGACACTGTGCAACTCTAGAGTGGGAATACATGTCCTACTAAATGGAAGGGATCAGTAGCAGTTATATCCGCTGAGGATGATGAGACTGTCAAACCATTTCCCATACAAGCAATTCAACTCAAAGGAGTTGACAATCCTTTGAAAATGACCGCACCATCGCTAATTTCTTTACCTTTCAGACCACAATATCCTGTTGTCAGCTTACACAAAGTTCCATGGAATTATGGAGAAGCTGAAGGATCCACGTCTCATACTACTACTACTACAGTTTCGAAGGAAAATCTACTGTATCTTCCTTAGAGGGTGATGAAGCCCGCCATCAAAGCAAAGGGGAAGATTCCCATGAAAAAGATTGTAAAATTCCTCCGCACTATGGGCCATAATGAAGCGAAGGTTGTTTTAAGCTTAAGAGAAGCTCCACATCAGATATCAATACTAGACTTGGTTTTCTCTTCTGAGGATCATTAGAAGATCTTATTGAAGGTTTTGGAAGAAGACTACTTACCGAAATCAGTGGATGTGGAAAAATTTCAACATATGGTTGATTACATTTTCAATAACAATGTGATATCCTTCACTGATGATGACATACCACCCGAAGGGACCGGTCATTGAAAGCCATTGCACATTGTAGTTTTATCCTCTGGGTATATGCTAGCTGGAGTTTTGATAGATGGAGGTTCGTATCTGAATATCTATCCTTATGCCACCTTGGTGAAGATATCAAAGCTTCAAATGGATCCCCGACGATAAATTATCAAAGCTTTTGAAAGATTGAGCCGAAATTAAAATCGTCGGAAAGATTGAAATGCCAATTGAGATTGGTCCAAATACATTCAATGTATCCTTTCATGTCCTCAGAATAGACTCAGGATAACACCTGCTATTGGGAAGACCATGGATCCACATGGCTGGAGCCGTCCCTTCTACATTACATCAACAACTCAAATACATTGTCAAAAATGGTCTATTCACTGTTAACGCTGATCCAGAATGTCCTGAACAAGGAGATCTGCCAATCATCAGCTTCAACTTAGAAGTTGAGCTGGCCAGTTTTCATACCTTGGAAGTTAGTAACATACAATACCAACCTATTGGAGCACCACTTCCCAGGCCCAAGATTTCTGCCAAGGTTATGTCGGCCACTCAAGAAATGATGTCATTGGGTCATCAGCCTAGACAAGGGCTTGGTAAAAATCAGCAAGGTATTAAACACCCAATTCAAGTGTCCAGTCAAATTAGGACAGCCAGAGTAGGCTATTTTGCCAGTTCCAGTCATAGGAATCCTCATAAGCACAAGTAGGTTCCTCAAGCTTCCGCCACATGACAATTTTTTTCATCTGCAACGTATGAGCTGATACAGTCTCCAGTAAATGGCTATGCTGTTTCCCAAACCAGTTCCAATTAAAGCAAAAGAGGTGCTGATTCCTAATCCCGAAGCAGAAGAAAGGGAGCAGAAACATAAACACGACATCGCCTTGATGATGTCAGGAATACACATCATTGTCCATGATGAACATACAAACAGATATACCCCAGATGATGATTGCCTAGATGTCATTGTTATCATTCGGGATAAGGAGGACAATGACAATCCCTCCATCACTGCAGTCCATCAGGACTTTACCTTTGACAATTGGAGAAGCACTCCATGCATTGGTCAACGAGGGTAAAATGGGCAGAAAATCCCTTTGTCGTGTAGATAAATTTAATTGCTTACTTTTTTATACAGTATTAGTAGTTATTTTATCAGTACATGCTAACACTTGTGTATGATTGAACAGTTTCATATATTAAGTGAAAGCATATTTTATTTTAGGACTCTAAATTTAGATGTGCCTGTACTTTCTGATGAGGTGCCTTCTCTCCACAAGGGCTATAACTTTGATGCAAAGTTGGACTTAGACTTGATGGAAATATAAGAGGACACTGAGACACCTCAGGAGATTAAGGAATGGGTCGCAGACAAACCTAAACCCAACCTTGACCAAACCACTTCTTTCAATCTTGGAACCTTAGAAAGCCCTAAGTTAATCCAGATTGGTTCAGACCTCACCCAAAACCAACGGAATGACATGGTTGCGCTATTAACCCAATTCCAAGATGTGTTTGCATGGTCTCATGAAGACATGGTGGGTTTGTCCACTGACATTATTCTTCATTGCCTTCCCATTAAAGAGGGATTCAAACAAGTCAGAAAGAAACTCTGGAGATTGAAACCTGAGTGGAGTTTAAAGGTTAAAGAAGAAATTGTGAAACAATTTCAAGCTGGAATTATCATGGTGTCTACATATCCGGAGTGGATATCCAACATTGTTCCCGTGCCTAAACCAGGAGGAAAGGTGCGAGTTTGCGTGGATTACCAGGATTTTAACAAAGCTTGCCTTAAAGATAGCTTTCCCGTACCCTTTATCCACATTCTCATTGACAATACTACTCAATACTGTGACGCCCCCAAAATAGGTCCATTCCATCCAACCCATTCTGAGTCGCCAAATACATGGTACAGAAATAACTACAACTTTATTATTACAACATATAAACTGTGAGTTTAAATACAGATATTGCCATCTAGACAATATCCACACGCAAATAAATCCCCATCATTATTATTGATACATTATTTTACAAAAATGGTGAGGACTACTAAACAACTCTCTCTAGAACCTTCATTCCATACCCCGACTAGTACTCGCTACATTCTCGCCTCCTGAGAAGAAAAATGGGACAACAAGGAAAAGGGTGAGCTCAACTAGCCCAGTAAAGAATATTATGACTAAGATAATATATAACAAATTATCGTTAGTCTTCAACAGGAAAAATCTAATAGAATACAATAGACAACAAATTTTAAATCAATATTCGCAATGAAATAATAATTCATTAAAAGAGTTAAGTAGAGAATGCAAACTACTATCTTCTATATATGAATTTAAAAGTTCATCATCGATATTTTATCCTCGTAACATCAATCAATATATATCCGGAATCAAATATTCATCTTTGCACTCTGAGGCCAAAGATATTCATCGATGGGTCATGTTCATCTAAAAACACTGTTCATCTTTGCACTCACGGGCCAAAGATATTAATCGATCGGTCATGTTCATCTCAACACACTGCTCATCTTTGACTACTGGCCAAAGATATTCATCAAGAAATCATTCATCTTTGCACTACTGGGACAAAGATATTCCATAATATCATCATTTAAGGCGAAGATGATGAAAATATTTTTAAAGAAGCGAATCCAAAGTGAAACAAAATGACAAGGATTAAGGATTAAGGATTAGAGTACTTTGTTTTATCCATGTCCAACAATACCTCAAAATAATCATAGTGGTGTAAAATTCAAGAATGATCAAAACATGGATACAATCAAAGCTAGTATCCGAATAGATATTTTGGATTAAAAGAAGAAATTTCATTTTAAATTGAATAGTCTTTAGTGATTCGTGAATAGTGTCATATACGTGAATAGTACCAGTATACATGAATAGTAACTCAGACACCAAAAGATAGAAATTTCAAAAAAAACATCTTCAACCCGTGAATAGTACTCGTGAATAGTAACTCGTGAATAAGTAACTCATGAATAGTAACTTCGTGAATAGTAACTCATGAATAGTAACCCGAGCATGAAAAAGTTCCAAATTTGATAAAAAGTTCTAACCAATATTTCAAAGATAATGATATTGAAGAAATAATATCATTTGAGAAGAAAATAACATCCCTTACCTCGAAAGGCAAGACTTTCTAGTTTGAAACAGGATATAGGCTATGACTTGAACTTGCGCCATATAGCAATACTCAAAGTATACTCAAAATACTCACAAGAATATTTCGATAATATAGAGAGAAAACTTCAGATTTACGGTGTGATTTTCAATTTAACCTAAGCACCTATTTATAGGAAATTGCTTAGAACACCAAAGCAGAAAATTGAATATAATAATATTATATAAAGAAAATTCATACGCCCACATCTTGAATCTGAATTCAGCCATCATGCACATGTTAAATAAAAAACATTTTTATTAATAAAAATAAATAACACTTCCAAAAATCAATTATTTCGGAACTTCAGAACTTCAATAATTCATAATAAATAGCCATTTTGTCAGAAAATTTGAATCTCGCGACTTTTTATAGGAAATTCAATTCTCTACAACTTTGCAGAAGAAAGTTTTTCAAATTCCAAACAGAAATTGACCGAAATCCACAAAGCGGACGATTTTATTGTGCTATAATCAAATTTCGATCAATAAATGGGGTCCCTTGAGACACACAATACATGTGTTAATCATTTTATGCAACAAAATACTCTTCCTCCTCATATACTCATATATCCCACATTCATTGTAAAAATATCACAGTTAATATATTATTAAAATAATATATTTAAATGAATTATTTTATCGAAAAAGATAAAATATTAATTTTCAACAATTGTCATTTTAAAATTTTCTCCATCTATATCCACATAAAATCAATCATATGAATCAATAATTAATTATTCATAAATAATATTCTGAGAATCACAATATTGACAACAGAGGTTCAGGAAGAGGGGGCTTTCAATAAGAATTTCTTCTTCATGGCCTTGATTAGGTGACCAAACCTCTCCTTGATGAACTTTCTAGACATTGCCAATAATGTTATCTAATAATATTATTAGGATAATATAAATTATTGCTTCGATAATGAAAAATACGTGTAATGACAATTATTGAACAACAAAGAATATAAAATATCAACGCAAAGACAATTATTGAATCAATAAAATAAAAATCTTGAATAAAGTAATTATCGTAACAATTATTGAGTAGTGCCTTCTTACGTAAGAATCAATAATTGGTGCAATACCAGTGTGCTTTCGCTCAACAACGCGTATTAGTGTGTTTTAACCACCGGGTATTCCAACAAGATACTTCAGTAATAACTACGCCCGTTATTTATAAACAACTTATATTTGTCGTTTTCTTCATCCAATCGCTTTCAGTTATGGGGCCCATAAAAGATCTGCTACCGTCGCACGAATATTCCCCGAAGCATTACGAATATTCCACGACCAAACGAATATTCTCCGACAACAATGAGTATTTTATAACCACTTGCATATTTAAAATATTTGTGTATTTTACCCATAACTATCCACATTAATCAAATCAACCCTTACTATTTTAAAATAATAAATAGAGAAAAATAAATTTCATTTATTAATATTTTGGGGTCTTACAAATACAGCATGTACTCCTTTGTGGATTGCTTTGCGGGGTACCATCAGATTATGGTCGCTGAGGAAGACCGTGAGAAAACTTCTTTCATCACACCTTGGGGAACCTTTTGCTATAGACGGTTGTCATTCGGCCTCATCAATGCCGGGGCAACCTATCAGCAAGCTATGATGGCTCTTTTCCACGATTTAATGCACAAGGAGATAGAGATCTATGTGGATGACATCATCGTCAAATCCCGAAAAGATGAAGACCACTTAGACCATCATAAAAAGCTTTTTAACAGGTTGCATAAGTACAACTTGAAGTTGAATCCAGCCAAGTGTGCCTTTGGTGTTAAAACAGGCAAGTTGCTAGGTTTCTTAGTCAGCCACAAAGGGATTGAGCTGGATCCCACCAAAATCCAGGCCATCAAGGAAATGCCCATTCCTCAGACAAAGAAGGAAATACGGGGATTTTTGGGAAGAATCAACTTCATTAGCAGGTTTATATCTCAACTCACAGCAACCTGTGAGCCCATTTTCAAGTTGTTAAGGAAGAACTCCTCTATGAAATGGAACGATGAGTGTCAGAAAGTTTTCCTTACCATTAAAGAGCAGCTGGTTAACGCTCCTATTTTGGTACCACCCAGGGATGATGTTCCCATATTCATGTACCTGTCCATTAATGACAATGCCATGGGCTGCATACTGGGGCAAAAAGACGATAGAGGCCAAGAACGAGCTATTTATTACCTCAGCAAAAGATTTAGCACCAGTGAACACAAGTACACTCTGATTGAGAAGACTTGTTGTGCTTTAGCATGGGCTTCCATGAGGTTAAAACATTACATCCATGGTCACACAACCCATCTCGTATCCCGCGTGGATCCTCTCAAGTATGTGTTCAGTAAGCCCATATTGAATTGTCGACTGTCCAGATGGCAGTTAATCCTACAGTAATTTGACATCGTCTATGTGATGCAAAAGTCTATCAAAGGTCATGGAATTGCGGATCAACTGGCCACCGCACCTAGAGGGGATTACAAACCCTTAGAAACATATTTCCCCGATGAAGGGGTAATGACAGTTCAGTAACACCATCAGTACGATGCATGCTACACATGGAAAATGTATTTTGATGGAGCTATTAACGTATAAGGCTCTGAGTCGAGCAGGTTCAAATATCCCAGACGGGGAGCAGATCCGTCCGTCAAATCAAATTGCGATTTATCGGCACCAACAACACATCTGAGTATGAAGGCTGTATCATGGGGGTAAAACTTGCCCGTTCAATGGGCATCAGGCTGTTAAATGTCTTTGGGGATTCCAAATTGGTAATCAAATAATCCACGGGAATCTATCAAACCAAAGAATTACATTTGTTGCCTTACCATCGGCAAGTTTTACAGATGGCTTTGGAGTTCGAAGAAATCTCCTTTCTACACATTCCTCATAATAGGAATGATTTTGTGGATGTGCTAGCAACGTTCGCCTCCTTGATTCACATAACTGACAAGGAAAACATGTCAAGCATCACATTTTCCCTGCAAAAGGCCCCAGCTTATGGGAACTATGTTGGAGAAGTATCGGATGAGTTACCTCCCATCCACAACCCTTGGTATCAACATATCAAGGAATATCTGCGAGATGGATCTATACCCGCTGAGGTGAGCCTGATCGAAAAGAGGTGGATCCATTGACTTTTATGAAATTCTACCTGAGCGGAGATGCACTCTACAAGGGAGATGCATGATTAGGTCTCCTCAGATGTCTGGATAAAGACAAAGCTCAGAGGCTCATGGATGAGATCCATGGTGGAGTATGTGCCCCCCATATGAGCGGACCCTTACTTGTCAAGAAAATCCTCAGAACAGGGCATTATTGGCTTACGCTCAAAGCTGATTGTGATGATCACGTCAAGAGATGATATCAATGCCAAATTCATGGGAATGCTATCCACGCCCCTCCAAGGGAACTCCACAATATGAGTTCGCCATGGCCCTTCTCAATGTGGGGAATGGACGTGATCGGGCCCATCGAGCCCAAAGCATGTAATGGACATCGATTCATATTCACCAAGATTGACTACTTCACCAAATGGGTAGAGGCAACCTCCTTCCCCAGGGTTACCAAAGAAGTTATCATTGCTTTCATCAGAAACAATGTAGTCTGTCGATATGGACAACCAGAGGTCATTGTGTCAAACAATGCTAAAAACCTCAACAACAAAATGATGGATGAGTTATGAAGTAAATTCCACATCAAACACCTTAACTCCGTCATCTACCGTCCAAAGATGAATGGTGTTGTTGAAGCGGCTAATAAAAACATCAAGAAGATCATGCAGAAAATGTCTGCCAAACATAAAGGATGGCCTGACCTCTTGCCTCTGACTTTATTAGCCTATAGAACTTCAATGCGTACTTCCATTGGAGCAACCCCATACTCATTAGCCTATGGGATGGAAGCAGTGCTCCCCATAGAGGTGGAAATGGAATCCCTTAGAGTTTTGATGGATGCTCAGCTAGATGAAGACCAATGGGTACAAGACAGGTATCACCAATTGTCTCTAATAAACGAAAGGCGAACCGCGACTATCTTCCATGGTCAGTTATATCAGCAAAGGATCGCACGATCCTACAACAGAAAAGTCCAGCTACAACAGTTTAAACAACATGATTTGGTTTTGAAAAAGATCATTGGCAACCAAGATCAATCAAAGGGAAAATTCGCTCCTAATTGGGAAGGCCCGTTTGTTGTCAAGGAGGTATTGACAGGAGGCGCTCTTAGACTATAGGAAATGGATGGCAATGAATTTCCACAACTTATCAACTCGGACACCGTGAAATGGTACTATGTCTAAAGTTACCATCAAGCAAACATCCTGGTATGGATCATCCAATCACCAGTCATTCCAGTTTTTTAACCCTCTCTTTTATAAACTCTTCTGCCCCTCAGGGAAACATACACTTCAAACCAGCAGCCTGGTTTTACCTCATTTCAAATAGTTCACACAATTTTAGTTATCCTGAAGACGAGATTGAACCTTTCACATCTGCAGTTTATCCTGAAGACGGGATTAAACTTTTCTACGCTTGTAGTTTGTCCTGAAGACGGGATCAAACTTTTTCCACACCTGCAGTTTGTCCCCATCATGGGATCAAACTTTCTTCTCCCCACAGTATAGCCTACACATGGGATTCACACTTCTCTTTGGCTGCGATTCATCCTGAGGGGCGAACTACGTCGACCTGATCTCCCTGATACCCGGGAGTACGTAGGCAACCATATTCTATATGGCCCGGTCGCAATAAACAAAAAACAACAAAAATATTTCGCCCTTTCTCTACAAAAACAAAAACAACAAAAATACTTCTACACCCATATGCCTTTCGCATTCAGTGTTGAACCTCTTACACCAGGTTTGAACTAAGCAGACTTGATCTCCTCTTCAATAGGAGTACGTTGGTAGCCATTTATTGTTCAGTCTAACCCCTACCAGAACAAAAATATTTGTCACACGGTACTGGGATCAACCTTCAATCCACCACATTTCATCGGCTTCAGACCAAAGGGATGGAATTATCCAACCTTTACTCATAAATAGGAGATTCGGTGACCATCTAAGCTGTGGTTGTGCCTAAAAGAGAAACAACAATCCATAAGAGATGGAATTAACTAGGCTTCTCACAAATAAAAGTAATGGCAACCATGTGTGGTGCGGTCAATCTCAGAGAGGAAAAGCCATACTCCTCTCCATATTTTCATACAGAAACCAGTCCCACGACACCAAAGATGGTAGGGATATATACAAATCAATGATCCGTTCTGAGAGATCCTACGATGGCTCAATGTCCACATATCAAGGATAAGTTCAGAATGCATCAAGATCACAAGTCCAGAAGAAACAGGCAAATATCAAGCAAGTATCAAGGCGCAACTAAAAGGGAAGTAAATCAAAACATATTTCTCTACCATATATAATATTGTTTGATATATACATCTGTGTTGTACATGACAAAATAGCTAAGCTAGTCTGTGCAGGAAAATACAAAGCTATCTACGAATCTGTGTGTATGCGGACTATCAGATCTAACATAGCATCCCTCTCCGAAGAAGGAGGTAAAGCTGCAAGCTCCTGCCCAAGGGTATCTACACGAGCTAGTAGATCCGAGGCTAACTGCATGGTGATATGATGCTCATCAATGTATGCACTGATATCAGTAAGGATGCCAGTCGTATGGGATCTAACTGAAGTACTGTCTGCAATGGCCACATCCCTAGCAGATAGGGTGGCATCCCGCTCCACAATCAATGCATCCCTGGCTGATCTAGCCTCATCCCTCTCTAATAGAGCGGCGTCTCTCCCATCAAGAGCTATTAACATCGAGGCCCTAGCCTGATCTCTCTCATAGGTCATCAAATATAAGCTCTGCTCCAAATACTATGCTGAATACTAAATAATAGTGGGACTCGGGGTGGGAGAATCCATCACAAATGCTGGCAGCCCAACAGTCAAGTCCCCATCGATGGGAATGTCAGCCTCCTCCATAGGCTCATCATCGTCGGAATCAATATCCTGCATTGTGGATACTACCATAGTCGATGTAGTCTCTGTCTCTATCCATGTTGAATACTCTACTTTGAATACTTGGGATGGTGACGATGAAAACTTCGGCTAGCTCTCGCTGATCCCAACAGGCATACAACCTGGATCTATCCTCTATGGATAAATGGCGTGAAGAAGTTACCGACTCACTTGCCCCTCAAATGGATAAAAAATCGAAATCGGTCAAGCCCGATACATCACGGCCAGTGGGTGGTAGGTGATCATCCCTCTCAAACCAGCTAGAGGAAGATAATACATGCCCGGAGCATGCATGAGTAATGAAGCTGTAGGGTGAACTAAGCCCTGTACAAGGTAGTATAACAAATGGATCTCCAATCCCTGCCAGGAAAGTTGACCAAGATGCAACATCTGTACACTCCGCAGGCTGAAAGGAGTACAATATGGCTATATGATGGGTGAAACAATACCCATGTCGTCTGAATGTGCCAATCGGTCTCAAGTGTGACATAAACCACACGTACAGCATGACCGAGCTACCTATGAACACTCCTGCCGGATAAGTGCAGCAATATGTGGCCGACCTCAAAGTCTCTAACATAATCATCGGTATGATGGTGTGACCCTCCTTGAGAGCTCTCACTACCGTAATGAAGCCAATATCCAACTCATCCATGTATCGTGGCAAGAAGACATATGATAGTACGCATAATAGTAGTACATCCACTCTGGCCAAATGGCAATAATCCTCCGGTGTGGTGAAATCCCCGGAATGCCATGCATAACTATCCTCAGAGCAAATCTGTCAAATAGAAAACGCTAGGATATCACATGGACAGATGTAATCTCATCATGTACTACCCTGTGCCTCAATCTGGTAAGGGTCATGAACTGCCTACTCATGTCTCCGATCGCCATGTGCATGCAAGGTTTGTCCAATGGCAGCATCGTCAACCATGCATACTCCTCAAGAGTAGGAGTCAACTCCTGGGTCCCAAATTGGAAAACCTATCTCTTCGGTACCTAATGCTCTAGCATACCCTCCACGAATTATGTGGGAACCTGAAACATCAACAGGGTCATAGTATGCTGCAACAAATGATCTATAGTCTCCCTGTCTGATGGTGACATGCTATCATACCACGAGCCAAGATATGCCGATGCCACCAAAATGGTGGGGTATGATCAATACTGACTAAGCTGTCAAAGAAGACATCATGCGACGAACGTGTCATAAGACCACGGTAGGGTCAATCTTGAACATTTCTGGACATACATACATATGCATAACATAATAACATGCATGATACAATAGATGTCAATATGATATAGGGAATGGAAAACTGTACATACATTCCTAAGTATATCATCATCTAATACATCTCCGTACAACTAAAATACAAGCTAATGGGGCGAAGATACCCAACATCTAATAGAGGCCTATCAAAAGATATAGCGAGAATGGGGCGAAGCTACCCAGCATCTAACAGAGGCCTATCAAAAGAGATAACAAGAAATATACATCAGAAGAAGTAAATGGTATCGATGTCTACATCGTCAATCCTGTCCACATGATGTAACTCCTCCCAAGTCACTGGATCTCTATCTTTAGGGATGTCGAGCCCTATCTGAGGAGGATGCATGACAAGCAAAGCCATATGGGTCACTGAGGGGCGCCGCCGGAGATGGAAGGATTAAAAGTATCTGCCTCTGAAGGATCTCTACCCAAGTGCCGGATAAAGAAATGTGCCGGGTCAAACTATCAATCTGTTTCACATGAGTCGGATCTCTGACACAGGCTAGCCAATCCGTCATCATCACGGATCCTAGAACCATATCCCCCATAACCTGTGTGGTGCGAGTCTGAGCTCCAATGGTACGAGGGAACCACCAATGCTGGAACATCTCTTGAGTGCAGGGACCGTTTGATAATGTGAAGGCATCAATCCCCAACAATGGGATGTCAATGACGGGTGACTACGAAACAGACCAATAACGCCTGGCAGGAGGCAGGTTCGGCATGCAAATCTCTCATGTACTACTCCTGATAGCACGCTCTCCTAAATAGAGATCCCATCCTCCATCTGTGAAGAGAGAGAATCCTATGGGTGGAAATAATGTACTCAACACCAGTAGGGTACCCATCCTCAAATCCAACACTCAAGTGCTCCCCAGAATAGGGAACCCATATGATGACATTCGTTGTCAACAACTCCAGCTGTAGGCGATAGTGAGTGAAACCTTCAGCAATAGGGACCTCCGCCAGTATGGAATGATGACATCTCTATCCTTATGGATAGGTATCTAAACCTAGCACGCTCACGGGATGCAAATATGAAAGCCTCTCATAGGCCCAAAACTGCCAACACAAAGGAAAACATCTACTCTCAGTCAACGTTCTTAACCTGTACATGGGAAAAGATAAGAGAAATACTCACCAGCAGAAATGGGTAGAATCCTAACCAAGCCTCGGTCAAATCCTGTGATCGCATGCGCATTCCCCTGAGGAAGTAGGCAAAGGTGTAGGAACCCCAATCATAGTCTCCTATATGGTCCACGTGTCGAGTGGAACTGATCAAAGCGAAAGACACCGTAGAAAAGTTAACTGCTATGATGCAGCCCCTAATAATCATCAGGAATAATCGCCAAAGAATGCGATCCCTGACTCTCACATCATCGGGTATAGGCTCTCTCAACAGCCCGCTCATAACATCTACACTCGAAGGACTTGTACGTACAGTCCTGCCCTTGAGCGCTTCCGCTGGAACTCCCAACAATGACCTGATGACAGTAGGGGTTATATCCACCGTACAAGGTACTGGATCCCCACCAAACTCCATACCTATGATAAACCACCAATCCATCGGCGTCATCATCACCTCACAGTCCAGTAAATGGAGTGGTCGAGTGCAGGTGAAACCACCGCTTTCGAGACAATGCCACGAGATAACCCCTGAGGACAATGACGGGAAGAATGGAAAAGAACATCCCAAATTCCCAGCCATCTACAATCGTTCTATAGTCATCATGTAAAGCCTGATACATAGAGTGGATGCTGAACCAGTTCCCTCGAGGCTGTGTAAAGTCGGGAACCTACTGTAGACACTCAAAATTTTTCTACACAACTGTTACTAACATTACAGGAGGGCAGAATCGTCTTTCAGAGATAACCCTGGAAGATAGCTCACATCCATTCCGGATACCACCAGAAGTTCGGTCTCCATTTCGGATACTACCGGAGGATCAGTTCACAACCCGGACCACACACCGAGAACATCAATTCATAACCTGGACCACACACCTGGAGTCTCATTCTCAACCCCAGAACACACACCAAATGGATCATTTCAAACCTTGGAGATAACCCCGAGTTTCGTCCTTGGCGATAACCCCAAGGAATGTTGTTGTAGTTCCGGCGATAACTCCGGAAATGCTTGTTTCAAATAAATGCTATCAGCTTTAATCTCAGACCTCTTGCCGAGGCACTCATCTCTCAAACCTGGAACTAACACCAGGCATACATGCACTTAAAAGATGACCTTGCGACATTCAAACACTTGTAGCAGTCCAATCTCAGATGTAACCCTGAGCAACGTCTGCTTTTAACTCAAATTAGCGATAACCCCGATGAAGAGTCAAACGTTATCTTGCCACATCAACATCTACACGTCGTCTCGATACTTCAATACATATATACATACAATTATGTCCTTCAAGAACCAGGATATCAAATCCCGAGTGACTATTACGCGTGGCAGTACACCGGATAGAATTTGAAGCTTGAAGACCATGGGCATGGTCCCCTCTTCCTGACTTTGTACAACTTCTAATCCATGTCATTGCGTAACTCTCAACACAAGTGGTCCGAAGAAGGTCACATATACCTCGTTCGGATGCTCGGATTGAAGTTCTGCAAGTTTTAGAGGACATTACAGTGCACGAGTGCATGTACTTCGAGACGACGGGACCTGCGAAGCCCGGGCCCACCACAACCAGCCACATGTGTAACTACGGCTACCGTAGGTACACCTACGGCCATCAGTCTATAAATATAGGCTGAGGGTCAGCCATTTTGAAGGAGAGAAGAGAGAGAAAAGGCGAGGAAGCCCTATCCAATTTACTCTGTACACACCCATATTGAGTGTTTCCTCTTCTGTTAGCTCATATATAGCTATCTTTTATCCTGTACGAGCTGAGTATTTATCCACATAGAGTCATAGAAGTCTACTTTGGCAGCCCATTGTAAGCCTTCTTACATTTTATAAAGCTTTTCATCTCATTATAGCACACACTATTATACACATTGAGAGTCGTGTGAGTGTGTTTGTCCGGACTTCGGTCCGTGGTTTTCATTTTTGTCTATATATATATATATATATACTTATATATATATATATATATGTATATATTTTTATATGGACTAACATTATCCAGTTATGCCTTGATTGAGCCTAGACTTCGGTCTGGAGCGTTTAATTGCTTATATATATATATATATATATAAACTGTGGTTAGACTCTGTCTTATTAGTCTAGATTTTACATCCAGTGCATTTAATTGCTTTTATATATATGTACTTATATATATATAACTGTTGTCGGACATATCCGATGAGCCTAGATTTTATATCCGGTGCATTTACTGCTTATATATATATATATTTACATTTCGGCCTGCTTGGAGTTTACTTTGTGGCAGTTGATAGCTTTTACAGCTTTATTTACATTCAAGTCCCGCTTGAGATTACTAAAATGGCGGTTGATAGTATTCTTGCTTTATTTACATTTCGATCCCATAGAGTTGCTTCGTGGTGGTGATCATGCACACATATATATATATATATATATATATATATACCGCTTTATATATATATATAACTGTTTACTGCTTTTCATACACATTGCAGTATCATGTGAGCCTAGGAATCATGTGATCACAGATTTAGTCTACTAAATCTAGATTCGGTTCCCATGATGGACTTTTTCCAACTGTAAGCTGCTTGTTCATTAATTACAGTGTCTGAATTCCCTTGGATGGCTGTCATGCCCATAAGGAGTTCGGCACTGCTGTATATTATTTTCTTGCAGATGCCTCGCATCTCGAAAATAAAAGCAAACAAGCCGAACATTTAATAATAAAATGGAAGTATCAAAGGCCTCAATTACTATTGAGCATAGGGTTTGAAGAACCTTTTTTATAAAACTTCATTGCTATATATTGTTTAAAACTAAATTTTCTACAAAAATTCAAACCCTATGTATATAGGTGCAACGAGGCATAACACTACTTCCAAATAATTGCACATTGATCCACACACACACACACACACATTCATATAACAGTTTCTTTGAAAAGTGGCGGTCACCATAGTAACACGGATGTCGCGGGGTGCCTAACACCTTCCCTACACATACCCAAGCCCCCGAAGCCTAAATGAATCTTGGTTTCACAGATCCGTTTAGCAGTGTCACATCACTGGGTCAATGTACAAACCTTTTCGGTTGCGTTGGTGCAACCAGTTAAATACACCAACTGGCGACTCTTAAAGTCCAATCATCGACATTATACATGTCAGACCTTTTTCACTTGTTTTTTCAAACAAATCTCACATTAACATGAGAACACCAAAGAACAAGTAATGAAAAGGGACATCAAAAAATCCCGGCGTCGACGGTGGTGACTCTCTTTGGGGACTCGATGAAGAGGGCTTAATCCGCTTATTACAAGCTTTTCAAAATTGTTATATGCTTGTGTGTGAATGTTGCATTTACATTTATGATGAATGTGTACGAATGAATCTTAATTACTGCACTGCTAAATATCTATCTGTGATATTAGTGCTTCGTACATGTCATCATTTTGCATAAACGGTGAGACACGTTGTATGTGAATGTATGTTGTGTGGTCCCTCCACCGGGGAGGCTATCTGTCGCTTGTTTGATTCTTTGGACTCGTAGGAAGACTAATTCCAATGGGGCTCAGGAAAGACACCACCCAGATTCGCTCCAGTTGAAAGACCGGATTAACTTCCCGTCGAGTAAATTACGATGATCTTGGAACCTTCATGCCAAAAAGCAGCGAGAGTAAACCTAAGTTAGGTCAACCTCTGATAAACCAAACACGGAGGAAAGTCTCTTTATACTTTCCATTTTCAATTACTTGTAAAAACATTTACTTGTAATTTTATTCCATGTTCATCCATATGTAATGGAAAATATGAAGAATATTTGTGCATGTATGACAGGTTATCAATTAACAACCGATTTTGCAGGATAAAATTCCTAAAATGGACATGTTATGATAACATTTACATTACCCTAAGACTAAACTACATAAGTCTTTTGTAGGGAAGCAATTGGGCTCATTACTCGCTCAAAATCCAAAAAAGGCCACGAGCTCATCGCCAATCATGTCTTCTTTCGATCGATCTATCTTGTTTCCAGAAGAACTTGATGGATTGAGTAAATAAATCACAGACTTAGCTGTTTTACTAAAAGAATTGCACCAGTCCACTCAGGGTACGAAGGTACCTACACATATAGAATCCTCTACACAAGGGGGAGCCCAAGGCCTAGAAAAAACAATTCCAGAACCTCTGTTGGATACGACCAACAAAGACCCTAAAAACACCCATCTCAAAGGAGTTCTAGACACCGGTGATATCAGGAAGAAGGTCCTTCAAATGGAGGAAACTATCCGTGTTCTCAAAGGGATTGGAACACATGGTAGTGTTTCATATACAGACCTTTGCATATTTCATGGTGTTTAATATCCAGAGAAATTTAAAACCCCTGATTTTGAAAAGTATGACGGATTAGGGGATCCTTATACCCATTTAAAGGCATTCATTGGAGAACTTGGATCTTATACGGAAAATGAAAAGCTCAGAATGCACCTGTTTCAGAAAAGTCTGACTAGAGAAGCCCGCTCATGGTATACCAGATTAGACAACTCAAAGATCCATAGTTGGGAAGAGCTGGCTCACGCCTTTCTCACTCAATACAGTTTTCAATCTCAGATGGCTCCTGATCGGTACCAAATTACCATGGTCAAGAAACAGTCTAATGAGTCATTTAGAGAGTATGCTCAAAGGTGGAGGCGCCTTGTTGCTGAAGTTATTCCTTCCATGATAGAATTAGAAATGGTCATGACTTTCATAGATGTACAGGAAGCTCCTTTCTATGAAAGAGTTCTAGCTGGTATTAGAAAACCATTCTCTGAAATGATCAAGCACGGAGAAATGGCTAAGATGGGATTGAAGTCTGGAAAAATTCAAGACCTATCAACTCTTAAAGCTGTTGCTGAACACATCCAGTCCGGATCTTATGGAAACAACCCCTGGAGGGTCCATAAAAAGAAAGAGGAGGATGTCTCCTTGATACTACATGGACAAAAAGGAAATCAAAGCATGCCTATACAAAGGAGAAACTATTCTCCTTTTCAAGCACAATCTTCAAACCCTCTATTGCCTAAAGGTGGAGATGCAAAGCGACCTCGGACGTTCACACCCTTAGGGGACTCACTCGAGAATATTCTTGCTCTTTTGACTACTCAGAAGAAAATTACACATCTTCTTCCACCAGCTAACCCTAATGGGAAGGGTTTTAATGCTACTCGGAAGTGTGCTTATCATGCCGGAGCACCTGGACATGATACTCAAGATTATTGGGCCTTGAAACACAAGGTCTAAGATTTAATAAACAACGGTGAGATCGTAGTCACCTAACCAGATCCACCTCATGTGCAAGACAACCCTCTTCCTCAACACAAAGAAGAAGAGGTCAACATGATCAGTTGGAGCACTGGGCAAAGTTCTAGTTTTAATGGCGAGCCATCTCAGACCATCAAAGATGATGATGACAGATGGGATTATACAAAGTTCCAGTTTACTATGGAATGAAAGATGAAAGCTCTTTGCAAACAAATTGAGCAATTGGCTGAACTGGTGACCCATCAGCATCAAGTCACGCGCCAATTAATCAGACAGGAGCATGCCTATCTCCTTCCATTTGTTATGAATGCTCCACCATTACCTTCAAAAAGCGAAGCTATGGAAGATAAGGTTGCAAAGAGAGCAAATGCTAAAGCCCGTCGGGATTTTGCCAATCAAAGGGAATTTACCTATCTCGGCTAATCTGTGGAGGAAATATTGCAAATGTTGATCAACGAAGGAAGAATTACCTTCCTTCTACCTCCAATCAATCCCTGCTCCAAACGGTTCAATTCTAATGAAGTGTGTCAATATCATTCACACTCTTGCGGTCATAGCACAGAAGAATGCTGGGCACTCCACCATCTCATTCAGAATCATATTGATAGCGGTGTCCTGCAAATCGCAGATGATTACACTGTGCAACTCAAGAGTGGGAATGTATGTCCTACCAAATGGAAGGAATCAATAGCAGTTATATCTGAAGTGGATGATGAGACTGTCAAAGTATTTCCTATTCAACCAATTCAACTCAAAGGAGCTGACAATCCTTTAAAAGTGGTCGCACCCGAGCCAATTTCGTTACATTTCAGACCACAACATCCTATTGTTAGCTTGCACAAAGTTCCATGGAATTATGGAGAACCTGAAGGATCTACGTCTCATACTACTGCTACAGTGTCGAAGGATAATCCACTGTATCTTCCTCAACGGGTTATGAAGCCTACTTGCAAAGCCAAGGGGAAGATTCCCATGGAGAAAATTGAAGAATTCCTCCGCACTATGGGCCACAATGAAGCCAATGTGGTTTTAAGCATACGACAAGCTCCACCCCAGATATCTATCCTGGATTTGGTTTTCTCTTCCAAAGATCATCGAAAGATCTTATTGTAGGTTTTTTTGGAAGAAGCATATTTGCCAAAATTAGTGGATGTGGAAAAACTTCAACATCTGGTTGATCACATTTTCAATAATAATGTGATATCCTTCACTGATGATGATATACCGCCCGAAGGGACCGGTCATTGCAAGCCACTGCACATCACAGTGTTATCTTCTGGGTGCATGGTAGCTGGAGTTTTGATAGATGGAGGCTCATCTCTAAATATATGTCTTTATGCCACCTTGGTAAAGATGAATGTCAATCTCAAGCGGATCCAAAGCAGCCACACGGTTATCCGAACTTTTGATGGATCCCGACGAAATGCCGTTGGAACGATTGAATTGCCAATTGAGATTGACCCAAATACATTCAATGTATCCTTCCACGTTCTCAGGATAGATTTAGGATATAACCTGCTATTGGGGAGGCCATGGATACATATGGCTGGAGTCATTCCCTCCACACTACATCAACAGCTCAAATACATTATAAACAACAGTCTAGTCACTGTTAATCCGTAGGAGTATCACGAACAAGGAGAGATGCGCGATCATCGTTTCAACTCTGAAGTTGAGCCGGCCAGTTTTTATACCTTGGAAGCGAGTAACACTCAATATCAACCTATTGAAGCACCACTTCCTGTACCCAAGATTTCTGTCGAGGTTATGTCAGCTACTCAAGAAATGATGTCATTGGGTTATCAACCTGAACAAGGGCTTAGTAAAGATAAGCAGGGTATTAAGCACCCTATTCAAATGTCCAGTCAAACTTGGACAGCCGGGCTAGGATATTCTGCCAGTTCCAGTCATAGGAATTTGCATGAACACAGGCTGGTTCCTCAAGCTTCTGCCACACGGCGATGTTTTCAATCTGCACCTCATGAGCTGATACAGTCTCCAGTTAAGGTGCCAGCACATGTTATGACTATACTGTTTCCCAAGCCAGTACCCTTCAAAACAAAAGAGGTGCTGATTCCTGATCCCGAAGTGGAAGAAAAGGAACGGAAACTTAAACATGACATTACCTTGATGATGGTAGGCATACGCGTCATTATTCATGATGAACATACAAACAGATACACCCCAGATGATGATTGCCCAGATGTCATGGTTATCATTTGGGAGAAGGAGGATACTGATAATCCCTCCATTACTGCAGTCCATCAGGACTTTGCCTTCAACAATTGGAACAGTATTCCATGCATTGGTCGACGAGGGTAAAATGGGCAGAAAATCCCTCTGCCGTGTAGATAAATTTAATTGCTTACTTTTCTTTATAGTACTAGCAGTTATTTTATCAAGTACATGGTAACACTTTTTATGATCAAACAGTTGCATATATTAAGTGAAAGCATATTTTGTTTCAGGACTCTGAATTTAGATGTGCATGTACTTGCTGATGAGGTGCCTTATCTCCACAAGGGCTGTAACTTTGATGCAAAGTTGGACTCAGACTTGATGGACATTCAAGAGGACATTGAGACACCTCAGGAGATTAAGGAATGGGTCGCAGATAAGCCTAAACCCAACCTTGACCAAACCACTCCTTTCAATCTTGGAACCTTAGAAAACTCTAAGCTAATCCAAATTGGTTCAGACCTTACCATAAATAAGCAGAATGACATGGTTTCACTATTAACCCAATTCAAGGATGTGTTTTCATGGTCTCATAAAGACATGGTGGGGTTGTCCACTGACATTGTTCTTCATTGCCTTCCCATTAAAGAAGGATTCAAGCTAGTTAGACAAAAACTCAGGCGATTAAAACTTGAGTGGAGTTTAAAGATCAAAGAAGAAATTGTGAAACAATTTCAAGTTGGCATTATCATGGTGTCTACATATTTGGAGTGGATATCCAACATTGTTTCCGTGTCTAAACTAGGAGGAAAGGTGAGAGTTTGCGTGGATTACCGGGATTTGAACAAAGCTCGCCTTAAAGATAGCTTTCCCGTGCCCTTTATCCACATTCTCATTGACAATACTTCTCAGTACGGCATGTACTCCTTTGCTGATTACTTTGCGGGGTACCATCAAATTATGGTCGCTGAGGAAGACCGTGAGAAAACTGCTTTCATCACGCCTTGGGGAACCTTTTTCTACAGACGGTTGTCATTCGGCCTTATCAACGACGGGGCAACCTATCAACAAGCTATGATGGCTCTTTTCCATGATCTAATGCATAAAGAGATAGAGATCTACGTGGATGACATCATTGTCAAATCCCAAAGGGAGGAAGACCACCTAGACCATCTCAAAAAGTTATTCAACAGGTTGAATAAATACAAATTGAAGTTGAATCCAGCCAAGTGTGCCTTTGGTGTCAAATCAGGCAAGTTGCTAGGTTTCCTAGTCAGCCACAAAGGGATTGAACTAGATTCTACCAAAATCTAGGCCATCAAGGAAATGCCCATTCCTCAGATAGAGAATGAAATATGGGAATTTTTGGGAAGAATTAACTTCATTAGCAGGTTCATTTCTCAACTCACAGCAACCTTTGAGCCGATCTTCAAGCTGTTAAGGAAGAACTCCTCCATGAAATGGAATGATGAGTGCCAGAAAACCTTCCTTACCATTAAAGAGCAACTGATTAACGCTCCAGTTTTGGTACCTCACAGGGATGATGTTCCCCTATTCATGTACCTATCCATTAATGACAATGCCATGGGCTGCATGCTGGGGAAAAAAGACAATAGAGGCTAAGAACGAGCTATCAATTACCTCAGTAAAAGATTCAGCACTAGTGAACACAAGTACACTCTCATTGAGTAGACTTGTTGTGCTTTAGCATGGGCTTCCATGAGATTACATCATTATCTCCATGGTCACACAACCCATCTCATATCCTGCGTGGATCCTCTCAAGTATGTGTTCGATAAGCCCATCTTGAATTGTCGATTGTCGAGATGGCGATTGATCCTACAACAATTTGACATAAATACATGTGACGCAAAAAGTCCATAAAGGTCAAGGAATTACGGATCAATGGTCATTGCACTGCAAGGGACTATAAACCCTTGAAACATACTTCCCAGATGAAGGGTAATAATGAGACAACAACAACATAAGTATGATACATATGCCGTTCACGGAAAATGTATTTTGATGGGTATTAACACGAAGGCTCTAGAAGCTGGAGCGATTCTAATATCCCAGTATGGGGAAACAGTATCCGTCACCGCTAAATTGCGATTTATCGGCACCAACAACACAGATGAGTATGAAGGTTGTATCATGGGGCTAAAACTTGCCCACTTAATGGGCATCAGGCGGTTAATTGTCTTTGGGGATTCCGATTTGGTGATCAGACAATCCACAGGAATCTATCAAACTAAAGAATTACATTTGTTGCCTTACCATCAGCAAGTTTTACAGATGGCTTTGGAGTTCGAAGAAATCTCCTTTCTACACATTCCTCGTAATAGGAATGATTTTGCGGATGCATTAGCAACGTTGGCCTCCTTGGTTCATATACCTGACAAGGAAAATATGCCAAGCATCACATTTGCTATGCAAAAAGCCCCAGCTTATGCGAACAATATTGGAGAAGTATCGGATGAGCTACCTCCCATCCACCACCCTTGGTATCAGCATATCAAGGAGTATCTGCGAGATGGATCTACACCCGCTGAGGCGAGCCTAACTGAGAAGAGGCGGATCTATAGACTTGCTATGAAATTCTACCTGAGCGGAGATGCACTCTATAAAAGAGATGCAAGATTAGGTCTCCTCAGATGTCTAGACAAAGACCAAGCTCAGAGGCTCATGGATGAGATCCATGGTGGAGTATGTGGCCCACACATGAGCGGCCCCTTACTTGTCAAGAAAATTCTCTGAACAGGACATTATTGGCTTACACTCAAAGCTGACTGTGATGATCACATCAAGAAGTGCTATCAATGCCAGGTCCATGGGAATGTTATCCTTGACCCTCCAAGGGAGCTCCCCAATATGAGTTCGTCCTGGCCCTTCTCAATGTGGGGAATGGACGTGATTAGGCCCATCGAGCCCAAAGCTAGTAATGGTCATCGATTCATATTCACCATGATCGACTACTTCACTAAATGGGTAGAGGCAGCCTCCTTCCCCAAGGTTACCAAAGAAGTTATCATTGCTTTCATCAGAAACAATGTAGTCTATCGATATGGACAACCAAAGGTCATTGTGTCAGACAATGCTAAGAACCTCAACAACAAAACGATGGAGGAGTTATGAAGTAAATTCCACATTAAACACCATAACTATGTCTCATCTACCGTCCAAAGATGAATGGTGCTGTTGAAGAGGCTAATAAAAATATCAAGAAGATCATGCAGAAAATGTTCGCCAATCACAAAGGATGGCCTGACCTCTTGCCTCTGACTTTATTAGCCTACAGAGCTTCTATGAGTACTTCCACTGGGGCAACCCCCTACTCATTAGCCTATGGGATGGAAACAGTGCTCCCCATAGACGTGGAAATGGAATCCCTCAGGGTATTGATGGATGCTCAGTTGGATGAGGACCAATGGGTACAAGATAGGAATCACCAATTGTCTCTAATAGGCGAAAGGAGAGCCGCGACAATCTTCCATGGTCAATTATATCAACAAAGGATCGCACGATCCTACAACAGGAAAGTCCAACTACGGTAGTTCAAACAATTTGACTTGGTTTTGAAGAAGATCATTGACAACCAAGATCAATCTAAGGGAAAATTCGCTCTTAACTGGGAAGGCCCATTTGTTGTCAAGGAGGTATTGACAGGAAGTGCTCTCAGAATGCAAGAAATAGATGGTGATGAATTTCCATAGCTTATCAACTTGGACATCGTGAAACGGTACTATGTCTGAAGTTACCATCAAACAAGCATCCAGGTTTTGATCATCCAATCACCAGTCATTCTAGTTTCGAACCCTTTCTTTATACATACTCTTCTGCCCCTTAGGGAGACATACACTTCAAACCAGCAGACTGGTTTCACCTCATTTCAAATCTTTCATACAAGACGGGATTTAACCTTTCACACCTGCAGTTTATCCTGAAGACGGGATTAAACTTTTCTACGCTTGCAGTTTATCCTGAAGACATGATCAAACTTTTTCCACACCTGCAGTTTATCCCCATTATGGGATCAAACATTATTCTCCCTGTGGTATAGCCTGCACATGGGATTCACACTTCTCTTTGGCTGCGATTCGTCCTGAGGGACGAACTATGTCGACCTGATCTCCTCTTCAATAGGTGTACGAAGGACCCCATATTCTGTATGGCCCAATCGTAATAAACAAAAAATAACAAAAACATTTTTGCCCTTTCTCTACAAAAACAAAAACAACAAAAACATTTCTACACCTCTCTGCCTTTCACATTCAGCGTTGAACCTCTTACACCAAGTTCGAACTACGCAGACTTGATCTCCTCTTCAATAGGAGTACGTAGGCAGCCATTCATGGTTCAGTCTAACCCCTATCAGAACAAAAATATTTGTCACACAGTACTGGGATCAACCTTCAATTCACCACATTTCATCGGTTTCAGATCAAAGGGATGGAATTACCCAACCTCTTCTCACAAATAGAAGATTCGGTGACCATCTAAGCTGTGATCGTGCCTCGAAGAGCAATACTAACCCATAAGAGATGGAATTAACTAGGCTTCTCACAAATAGAAGTACTAGCAACCATCTGTGGTGCAGTAATTCTCAAAGAGGAAGAAACCATTCTCCTCTCCACATTCCATACACATACCAGTCCCAAGACACCAAAGATGACAGGGATATACAGAAATCAATGATCTATTCTAAGAGATTTTGCAACGTCTCAATGTCCATCTATCAAGGATAAGTTCAGAATGCATCAAGATCACAAGGCCCTGAAGAAACATGCAAATATCAAGCAAGTATCAAGGCATAACTAAAAAGGAAGTGAATCAAAATATATTTCCCTGCCATACATAATACTGTTTGATATATACATATGTGTTGTACATGACAAAATGGCTAAGCTAGTCTGTGTAGAAAATACAAAGCTATCTACAGATCTGTATACACGTGGACTATCAGATCTAACATGGAATCCCTCTCTGAAGACGGAGGTAGCGCTGCAAGCTCTTGCCCAAGGGTATCTACACGAGCTAGCAGATCAGAGGCTAACTGCATGCTGGCATAATGCTCATCACTGTAAGCACTCATATCAGTAAGACTGACAGTCATCTGGGATCTCACTGAAGTACTGTCTGTGATGGCCACATCCCTAGCAGATAAGGCGGCATCTCGCTACACTATCAATGCATCCCTGGCTAATCTAGCCTCATCCCTCTCCAAAAGAGCGGCGGCTCTCCCAT
This sequence comes from Panax quinquefolius, assembly GCA_020205615.1. NCBI lineage: Eukaryota > Viridiplantae > Streptophyta > Magnoliopsida > Apiales > Araliaceae > Panax > Panax quinquefolius. Next base: position 51,919,540 of record CM035152.1, on the reverse strand, counting down.
CAAGAGCTGTCAACATCGCGGCCCTAGCCTAATCTCTCTCATAGGTCATCAGATGTAAGCTCGCTCCGAGATCTTTGAACCAGAATCTTTGAGTAATGATGGCACTTTTCAAGGTGGGAGAATCCATCACAAATGTGGGTAGCCTAGTAGGCAAGTCATCGATGGGAATATCAGCCTCCTCTATAGGCTCCTCATCGTCAGAATCAGTCTCTTGCACTGTGGATACTACCACAACCAATGCAGTCTCCATCCATACGGAATACTCTACGGAATAACATGGATGACTGACAGTAAACATAGCCAGCACTCACTGATCCCAATAGGCATACAATCTGGATTTGTCCTCCACTAATAAATGGTGTGAAGCGAAGCGCTGACTCACTACCCCCTCATAAGGATGAAAATCCTAAAACTGGTCAAACTGACACATCACAGCCAATGGGTGGTAAGTAATCATAGCCCTCAATCCATCCAGAGGGAGGTAATCCATGCCCGGAGCATGATTAATGAATCTGTAGGGTGAGCTAAGCCCTGAACACGACAATATAGCAAACGGGTCTTTAATCCTTGCCAAGAAAGCTGACCACGATGCAGCATCTGTACACTCCGCAGGCTGAAAGGAGTATGACATGGTTATATCATGGGTGAAGCAAAACCCCTACCGTCTAAGCGTACCAATCGGTCCCAAGTGTGACATGAACCATACATACAGCATGACCGAGCTACCTGTGAATATTCCTACCGGATAAGTGCAGCAGTATGTAGTTGACCTCAGAGTCAATGCAATGATCATTGGTATAATGGTACGACCCTCCCTGAGAGCTCTCACTGCCATAATGACACCGATATCCAGCTCATCCATATATCATGGCATGTAGACGTATGACAATACGCACAGTAGCAATACATCCACTCTGGTTGAACGCCACTGATCCTCTGGTGTAGTGAAATCCCCGGAATGTCGTGTGTAACTATCCTCAGAGCCAAATCTGTCAAATAAAAAATGCTGGGATATCATGTGGCTGGATGTAATCTCGTCCTGCACCACTCTACGTCTCAATCCGGTGAGGGTCATGAACGGTCTACTCATGTCTCCAACCGCCATATGTATGTAAGGTCTATCTAGTGGTAGCATCGTCAACCGTGCATACTCCTCTAAAGTAGGAATCAACTTCTGGGTCCCAAATAGAAAAACCTGCCTCTCTGATACACAATGCTCGAACATACCCTCTACAAATCATGTGGGAACCTGAAACATCAATAGGGTCATATTATGTTGCAGCAAATCATCTACGTTCACCATGTCTGATAGTGATATACTATCATACCATGAGCGCATACCAGCCACCACCAAAAATGGTGGGGTATGATTAATATCTGACTAAGCGTCGAAGAAGAAGACATACATGCGGTAGCCGTGTCATAAGACCATCCAGGGGTCAATGATGAGTATCTCTAGACATACATACATATGCATAACATAATAACATGTATGATACAATAGATGGCAATATGATATAGGGAATGAAAACGTACATACATTCCTAAGTATATCATCATCTAATACATCTCTGTACAGCTAAAATACAGGGAAATGGGGCGAAGCTACCCAACAACTCAATAGAGGCCTATCAAAAGATATAGCGAGAATGGGGAAAAACTACCCAGTAGCTAACAGAGGCCTATCAAAAGAGATAACGATAAATACATCAGAAAAAATTAATAGTGTTAATGTCTACATCATCGATGCTATCCACCCTATGTAACTCCTCTTGAGTCATGGGATCTCTATCTACAGGGATGTCAGGCCTATATAAGGAAAGATCTGCACCGGCAAAGCCATATAGGTCACCTGAGAGGCCAGTGCCAGAGCTGGAAGGATCAAAAGTATCTACCTCTGAAGGATCTCTGCCCAAATACTGGATGAAGAAATGTGCCCGGTCCAACTGTCGGGTCAATCTATCAATCTATGTTATATGAGTCGAATCTCCGACATAGGCTAGCCAATCCGTCATCATCACGGATCCTGGAACCATATCCCCCATAAACTGTGTGGCGCAGGTCTGAGCTCTTATGGTACGAGGGATCCACCAATGCTGGAACATCTTCTGAGTGCAGGGGCCCTCTAACAAAGTAAAACCGTCAATCCCCAACAATGGGATATCAGTGATGGGTGACTATGAAATAGGCCAATAACGCCTGACAAGAGGCAAGATCGGCATATAGATCTCTCCTGTAGTGCTCCTGATAGCACGCTCTACTAAATAGAGCTCTCATCCTCCATATGTGAAGAGAGGAATCATGCGGGTGGAAATGATGTACTCAACTCCAGTCGGGTACCCATCCTCAAATCCGACTCCCAAATGCTCCCCAGAGTAGGGAACTCATGTGATGACACCCGTTGTCAACAACTCCAGTTGTAGGCGATAATGAGTGAAACCCTCAGCAACAAGGACCTTCGCCAGTATGGAATGATGCCATCTCCATCCTTGTGGATAGGTATCTAAACCTAACACGTTCACAGAATGCAAACATAGAAGCCTCTCATAGGCCCAAAACTGCTAATGTAACAACCACAAAATTCATACAATTTAATTATTAACTTCGGTCGTTAATAACATATCTACCTTCTGATTTTACATCATTATTCGATTGTGATGCCCCCAAAACTAGGTATACATCACCCATCTTGGGTAGTCAGATACATGGTACAAAATTTAAATACAACTTACTAATATAACTGTCGTGTACAATACGACATAAACTGTGAGTTTGAATACAAATATTGTCTACTAGATATTATACAAACTCAAAAGGAGTCCTCATTATAATTATTATCACACTATTTCATAGAATAGTGAGGACTACTAATGCTATCCTCTGGACCATTACTCCGTTCCCCGACTCGTCCCACCTATATTCTCATTTCCTAAAGAGAACAGTGAAAGAAAGAGTGAGCTCAACTAGCTCAGTAAGAAATATTATGACTAAGATAATGCAGAATAAATTATCATTAGCCTACTCTGTGAACAGTGTTAAACTGATAAAATATAATGAACATCAAATTTAACTACAGCGGAACCAACAATCAATTAAAAGAGTCAAGTAGAAAATAAAATCTACTATCTTTTATGATTTAAAAGGTTTTTCATCACTGTTATAGCTGAGACTCAGCTTTAATAAATATTCCACATCATCGAATCACCCCACACTACTACGGCCGAGGATATTCTTTAGTATCACGACGACAATTATTCATGCACTACGGGCCAAGAATAGTTTTGTATTCATTAATGGTCATGATCATGCCAACAATCGTCCATCAATGCACTACTGACCATCGAGGATTTTTACCACATCATTTGTAACATTACGATTCATGATTACAATAAGAATAGTCTCTCGGTCATAATCATACCAAGTCCATCTATGCACTTCTGGTCGAGATGACTTTCAACATAATATAAACATGAGGATGATGACAATGATATAAGAATTCAATAAAACAAGTTCAAGAATTATTTTATCTAGGAATTATTAACGTCCAAATTGTCAACATGATCTTTGTTTTGTAGAGTAAAATTCAAGAATGATCGGAAGAATATTTTCATGAAAGATATCTTTGGATGAAACGCAAATATCAAGAATATTCTACTAATTTCATGGAGTATAGAAGTCAAAGTTTTAACCATTTGGGTATAATAAAGAATGGAATAACAAAAGAAATCACCATGCATGCGATAGACCACACGGCAAAAGTTATTCCAGCGAGAATAATAAATAACGGAACCCGGTCCGGCGTAAAACGCATGCATGGGATGTTCCAGCAGAATAATAATAAAGAAGGAACCGTGTAGGTGTAAAACACATGCAGACGAGGATGTTCCAATGAGAATAATAATAAAAAGCGAGAACCAGTCGGTGTAAAAACACACAGACGAGGATGTTCCAATGAATAATAATAATAAAGCGGAACCAGTCGGGTGTAAAACACACGAACAGGATGTTCCAATGAGAATAATAGAAGAATGTCACCAAGTATAGGGTAGTCCGCGTATACTGAGTTATTCCAGCGAGAATAATAAGGAATGGAATAAGCAAGTTCTCTTCATGAATACAAAAGAATAATATCCCTTACGAGTACAACAAATAATATTCCCTACCTTATAAGAACCTGAATATTGGAAAAGTGAAGTAGCGAGAATACTTTTCTTCTTTCTCTCTATAGTTTCTCTCTAGAGTTTCAATGAATTCGTAAGAAATAATGAAGGAATGAGCTTTCTATTTATAGAAAAGCGAGGGTGGCTCTTGGTCTTAACGAAGGGTCAAAATGACTCTTGGTAATATTGAAGAGACAACTACTATCATGATGAAGGGTAATTAACCTTCGAACAATCAGAAGAGGCGAGTTAACTCTTGGTAATATTGAAGGGACAACTACTATTTGCGAAGGGGTAATTACTATTGATGAAGGTAATTACTATCGACGAAGGTAATTACTATTGAAGAAGGTAATTACTATTGACGAAGGTAAATACTATTATGGCGAAGGTAATTACTATTCATAAAGGTAATTACTATTCACAAAGGTAATTACTATCGATTGAAGAGACTCTTAGATGATGACATATGGGCCCCCATAAAATAATCAAACTTACCACAAATGTCTCATACAGACTCTTTATATACACCAAGGATTGAATAAATATTACCACAAATCATTTTATTTTAATCAACACATTTTTAATCTTTCAACAATTATTAATCATTTATAACTCAGCGTCTCAATTAATAATATAACATATTATCTGATGATGATCTTGTGATAATAATTGAATCAATAATATAAGAGATATGATCGCAAGAATTCTTTGTAGTAATAATTGAGTATAGCTAAGTGACTTCTCACATAAGCATCAATAATCAATACCGTAGTGCTACTCTATGCAACCGCCAGACATTCTTGTACTTTTACCATAGGGTAGTTCAACAGCTTTTTAACGGTAACACCTCCGTAGTTATATTTATAGAAAGATAATTTTGTCGATTTTCTAACTACGACAATACTTCCGTTAAGGGGTCCACCAATGATTGAGGTAAATCGAATATTCCCAAACAAAAAGAATATTCCCCTACCAAACTAATATTTTATAACAACTTGCTTACTTTTGCAAAATTTATAAATATTACCCACAACTATAACATTATATCAAATTTATTCCATAATATTCAAAAATAATATTTATAGAAAATTCATCTTTATTTATAAAAGCTGGGGTCTTACATCGATGATAAACTTTATCTAATGTGGAATAATTTAAACTTTTATGTCTTCTTACTTTAATTCCCTGAATCAAAACCCTTATCATCTACATGTCTTTGAATCAATCTTATTTTATGATTCACTTTATCACTATAATTATAAAATTTTACATTTCAATCCGATAACCTTTACATATCAGATAACTCTAATATTAGCTTTACAACAATTCATAAAACTATACATCATAAAACATTTAGTACATCTCATGAATCTTAATCATGGTATAAAGAAATAATAACTTTAGTTAAAATATTAATCTTCGTGTATTATTTCTGATCCACATCATTCAAGTAGCACATAGTGTTACCTTCAATCTTTAACCTGCAAAAATAGTTATTTACAAGGTTGAGCTCGACAGCCCAACAAAATCTAACAGTTTTCATGCATCACATAGCACATAGTAATATGCTCAACATATATCTCATAAACATTGGACTAACATAACATATTGATAAGTGGGTTTTATACCTACTTATTGAACACCAATTCACGCGAACTATGCCCATCTCAAGTACATTTTAGTGTGTTTTTAGTTGTATTTCATGTTATTTTACATTGCATTTACTTAAAACTCCTTTTGGTGAAAGAGTGCAGGAAACGGCCTAATTTGGTGGTATTAGAGGGCACGAGGCTAATGGACGCATGAAGCGAGGTACAAGCTGGGAGATGAGCAGTATGAGGTTCAAGTGGAGCAGAAGACTAAGCATGGATGGACAAAGGAAGGAGCAGTAGAATAGATCAGTTGCAGCAACAGAACCAGAATTCAAAGTTGTAGAAGCCGAGGCAGACAAGCTTTGGGGGCAGCTTGTGCATGAGCACCAGTGGACAACATTACACATCTGCAAGTCGCAGCTGCATGCGAGGATTACATTGGAGGGGTGCATGGCAGCGCGCAATTCCCGAAGCTGCTGATTTGTTTTATTTTAATTTTTAATTAAAAGGGTTGTAATTGATTTAAAACAATATCTGACTAGTGTCAGACGTATGATTTATTACTTTTTACGTATTTTACATATTGTAACTAGGGTTTACACTCTGGGAGAGATTCCAACGAAGAACGAAGCTTAAACGCCTACTTCTCCAATTCTTCTTGGGATTTTCTATCATTGTGGATTATCATTATTATTTTGTTGGATGTATATGAGGATTTGAACGTTAACTTTGGTCTATAATCAGTAATTGGGTTTGATCGTTTCTATCCTTCATCTTTCAATTGTTTGTTTATTAACACTGTTTAGCTTTGATCCCATAATGGCTTTTGGTTCAGTCATGAACTAAACTCCATTATGGGATTCTAACGGATTTTAATATGTAGTTTAGTTGTATGCTTGATTGCTGGAGCTATTTTACATATCATATGGGAACTTTATCATGATTATTTTGCATGTATGAATGCTTGATCACCATTCATTTCAGTACTTGTATGGAATTGACAATGAACATGCAAGTATGGATTGTAATCATAATAGCAGATACACGATATGAAATGCATTTTATATGGTTTTGTGTATTTCGTCAACGGATAGACATATCTTTGTTTTCATCGTATGAGTTAAAATAAGGGTTTGTGCTTAAATTCAGTATGATTGCAATTTCACGTAGACATATATTGATTTTGGTTATATTATTGATTACATGGAGTCTATCGCTTGTGGATGTTGTGTATGTAGGTCATAGTACATTAAAAAATGGCTATGACTCTATTAGTGCTTTTGGCTACTTTCCTGTGATATGTGGACAATTCTTGCATAATAGTGGTAATTAGATGAAATATTAAATGAAGTTAGGATCCCATTATTTCCAGATTTGGTTTATTCTATTATTATTCTTATTTTAGTTGTTAGTTGCAATTAGATTAATTCACCAATATAGTCATTAGTTTAAGCATATAAATATAGTGATTTAATTGATGCATAGTAGTTTAAATTTGACAACTTTCTCTGTGGGATCGATACTCTACTTACTCTATATTACTTGTTGACACATGTATGCTTGCATGAGTTAGAGCTCTTTTATCAGAATTGAAAAAGAGGCAACAAGTTTTTGGCGCCGTTGCCGGGGAAAGGCGTTTAATTTAAATAATTATCATCAGTTTCAAGCTATGTTGTATGACTTAGATAATTCTGATAGTTTCTCATTTCTATTTTTATTTTGTTATTGGTTTCAGGTACTTGTCGATTTTTATGCACACGCGATCATCCAATTCTGAATTAACACCAGCGCAGGATAACATTAACGGAAGAGGTTGGAAAGCAAGTGTGCGGAGAAATTTGCAAGCTCAGTTAGAGAGTACTACAATTAGTATGGCAGAAGAACAGAGAATTGAGCAAAGAGAAGAGCACCGGGCTCTAAGGGACTATTCTATGCCAAATATAAATGGACTATAGTCTAGCATAGTCAGACCGGCGATAGCAGCCAATACTTTTGAGATAAAACCGAGCACTATTCAGATGGTGCAGAATTCGGTTCAGTTTAGGGGTGCTGCTACAGATTATCCGAATGAACACTTATTGAGCTTTATTGAGATTTGTGATACATTCAGATATAACGGTGTGACGGAGGATGCTATTAGACTGAGGATATTCCCATTCTCATTGAGGGATAAGGCGAGAAGTTGGCTACATTCTTTGCCGTCAGGGTCAATCATTACATGGGAGGACTTAGCACAGAAATTTTTAGCCAAGTTCTTCCCAATGGCTAAGACTGCAAAGATGAGGACATCTATATGTCAGTTTGAGCAACAACAGGGCTAGTCCTTATATGAAGCATGGGAGAGATATAAAGAGATGCTAAGGAAATGTCTGCATCATGGTATGTTGGATTGGATGGTGATCAACACCTTTTACAACGGATTGGGATGGCAGTCGAGACCTATTGTAGATGCAGCAGCAGGAGGGGCATTATGGGCAAAGATCTATGATGAGGCCTATACAATTATCGAGTCTATGGTTGTAAATGATTTTCAAAATCCTACATCTCGGATGCCACAGCCCAAGGTTGCAGGTGTGTTGGAGGTAGATGCTATTACTCAGTTTTCAGCATAGATGGCAGCTATGGCAAAGAAGATAAACACATTAGCAGAGAGCAAAGTGAAAACTGTTGCCTTCGTTTGTGAGATTTGTGCGGGGTCACACTCCACGGATCAATGTGCCATCAACTCAGAGTCGATACAGTATGTGAACAATTACAAAAAGACCAAGGTCAGTTTCAGAACACATACCACTCCAACAACTGAAACCATCCAAACTTTAGTTGGTCAAATAACTAAGGACATCAGCAGAATCAGTTTTAGCCGAACTAACAGTTTCAGCCATAGTCATCTCAGCCATAGTTTTCATCAAAACCACCGTTTCCACCGGGATTTTCTCAACAACATCACACTCCAGCTGCACCACAGTTAGAAAAGAAATCAGAAGTGGAGGAGATGATGTTGAAGTACATGGCAAACATGGAAGTTATGATTAAAAGCTAATCAGTGGCTATTAAGAATTTGGAGACTCAGATGGGGCAAATGGCAAACATGCTTAACAACAGGCCCCAAGGTTCCTTGCCAAGTAATACAGAGATAAATCCACGAAGAGACAGGAAGGAACAATGCCAAGAAATCATATTAAGATCTGGGAAAAATATTGCGATATCGTAAGTCAGCGCGCTACTGCTGTTTGTATTGAAGAAGAATTGCTGGCATGAGACAGAAGAGTGAGATGATGGCTGGCGATGAAGAAAATCTAGAAAGCCCTGAGGTACAACATGAAGAGAAAGATAAAGCAAGGTCAGTTGAGAAGCCTAGGAGTTCAGCACCACCAGTTCACCCTCGAGTTCCATATCCGCAGAGATTAAGTAAGTAGAGGGAGGATAAGCAATTCAGTAAATTTTTGGAGGTCTTCAAAAAGCTGCAAATTAATATTCCTTTCACCGAGGTATTGGAACAAATGCCAAGCTATGTAAAGTTCATGAAGGGTATATTGTCAAGGAAGAGGAGATTAGATGAATTTGAGATAGTAGCCTTGACAGAGGAATACAATGCAGTGCTTCAGTAGAAATTACCTCCAAAGATGAAGGATCTGGGCAGCTTCACAATTTCGTGCACAATTGGGAAGATGAACTTCAGTAAGTGTTTATGTGATCTTGGGGCAAGTATAAATTTGATGCCCTTGTCAGTGTTCAATCAGTTGGGATTGCCCGGCTCCAAGGGTAAATAAACATATCATTACTAAATTAGTCGACAAATCCATCACATATCCACGGGGAATTGTTGAAGATGTGTTGGTAAAGGTGGACAAGTTTATCTTTTCGGCTGACTTCATCATCTTAGATTACGAGGAGGACAAGAGCATACCAATAATACTGGGGAGACCATTCTTAGCCATAGGCAAGACTTTGATAGATGTGCAGAAAGGGGAACTCACTATACGTGTTCATGATCAGGAGGTCACCTTCAACGTCTTTAAAGCCATAAAGTTCCCAACAGATGAAGAGGAATGTTTTCTGGTTGATTTGGTGGATCGGGTCGTAAAGGATGAGGTATAGAGTCTTGTGGATTATGAACCTTTGAGAAGTATCATTGCTGAAAATTCAGAATTGAAGGACGATGTAGTCGACGAACTTGTGCAATATCTGGATGTCATCCCAAAATTTAGGAGATTCGAAATACCGGTCGAGCCATTGACGAAAGCTGGAGAGTCATCAATAAAATTAAAACCATCTCTCGAGTCACCTCTAGAGCTGGAATTGAAACCACTTCCAGAACCTCTCAGGTACACATTTTTAAATAATGATTCAAAATTACCTGTGATTATTTCTTCTGCACTAACATCTTTTTAGGAAGAAAAACTGCTACGAGTGCTTAGAGAGTTCAAATCAGCTATTGGATGGACATAACAGATATTAAAGGGATCACCCCTTCGTTCTGTATGCATAAGATCTTGCTGGAAGATAGGAGTAAATCGTCGGTTGAGCAACAAAGAAGGTTTAATCCGATAATGAAAGAAGTGGTCAAAAAGAGATCTTGAAATGGTAGGACGGGAATAATTTATATCGATTTCAAAGCGGCTCATGGGTGAGCCCAAAGGCAAGCAATGTGCAAAAAGAAGGGTGGTATGACCGTTGTGACCAATGAAAATAATGAGTTAATTCCAACACGCATAGTGATGGGGTGGAGAGTCTGCATGGATTACCGTAGGCTCAACAAAGCTATAAGGAAAGATCATTTTCCACTACCATTCATTAATCAAATGTTGGACAGATTAGTGGGTCATGAGTATTATTGCCTTTTGGATGGATATTCAGGCTACAATCAGATTATGATAGCTCCGGAAGACTAGGAAAAGACTACCTTCACATGCCAATACGGCACTTTTGCTTTTAGAAGGATGTCTTTCGGATTATGCAATGTTCCAGCCACCTTTCAGAGATGCATGATGGCAATATTTTCAGACATGGTGGAGCAGAAAGTGGAAGTATTTATGGATGACTTCTCAGTCTTTGGGGACTCGTTTGATTTATGCGTCGAGAATTTGGTTCTGGTTTTGAAGAGATGTGTTGAGACAAACTTAGTGCTTAACTGGGAAAAGTGACATTTCATGGTACAAAAAGGAATCATACTGGGACACAAGGTCTCGAAGAAGGGACTTGAGGTGGATAGAGCGAAGTTGGACACGATTGAGAACTTGCCACCACCTACTTCAGTAAAAGGTGTTCGCAGTTTTCTAGGACATGCAAGTTTCTACCGCAGATTTATCAAGGATTTCTCCAAGATAACCAAACCACTATGCAGTCTATTGGAGAAGGAGATACAGTTTATTTTTGATGAAGCCTGCGTGTCGGCGTTTGAGCACTTAAAGAGAAAACTAACTTCAGCACCAGTGATTACCGCACCAGATTGGGAATTGCCATTTGAGTTGATGTGTGATGCTAGGGATTACGCTGTAGGGGCCATTTTGGGACAGAGGAAAGAGAAGATTTTTCATGTGATATATTATGCCAGCAAGACCCTTATAGATGCACAGTTGAACTACACCACCACAGAGAAAGAGTTGTTGGCAGTGGTGTACGCCTTTGATAAATTTTGAGCATATCTGATTGGCACAAAGGTGATAGTGTATACGGATCACGCAGCTATTCGACATTTAATGGCAAAGAAGGAAGCAAAACCCTGGTTGATCAGATGGATTTTATTACTGCATGAATTTAATTTGGAGATCAAGGATAGAAATGGCACCAAAAACCAAGTAGCAGAACACTTATCGCGACTAGAGAATCCAAAAAGGCAGGTAAACGATAACGTTATGATAAATAAGACTTTTCCAGATGAGCAGTTGTTTCTGGTGCAAGGGGAAGTGCCATGGTTTGCAGATTACACGAATTATTTGATGAGTAAGATGGTACCTTCTGACTTAGTGGGATATCAAAAGAAGAAATTTCTGCATGATGTTAAATGGTATATATGGGATGAGCCTTACTTATTTAAACAGTGTTCTGATCAAATGATAAGGATGTGTATTCCGTATAGTGAGACCGAGGGGATTTTGCAGGATTATCATGCTTCGGTGTATGGAGGTCACTATGGAGGAGAAAGAACAACGACTAGAGTACTACAAGCAGGATTTTATTGGCCAACAATTTTCAAGGATGCACACAGTTTTGTCCAACGATGTGATAGATGTTAGCGAGTGAGGAATATCTCAAAAGAAATGAAATTCCCCTGAACACGATCCTCGAAGTAGAAATTTTTGACGTGTGGGGGATTAATTTCATGGGACCTTTTGTTTCTTCCTGCAAAAATCTCTACATCTTGCTCGCAGTGGATTATGTCTCAAAATGGGTAAAAGTGGGCAGCTCTTCCGATAAACGATGCCAAGGTTGTCCTAAGATTCTTACACAAAAGTATCTTGACGAGATTTGGTACTCCAAGGGCCATTATCAATGACGAAGGTAGTCATTTCTGCAATAAGCATTTTACAGCTTTGTTGGCTAAGTATGGGGTGAACCATCGCATTGCTACAGCTTATCACCCACAAATAATTGGCCAAGCTGAAGTGTCGAATCGAGAAGTCAAGAGAATCCTTGAAAAAGTTGTGAATCCCAAACGGAAGGATTGGTCGTTAAAGTTGGATAATGCAGTATGGGCTTATAGGACTACATACAAGACTCCGTTGGGCATGTCACCTTTCCAGCTTGTGTACTGAAAAAGCTCGTCACCTTCCCTATGGAGCTAGAGCATAAGGCATATTGGGCAATTCAAAGCTCAATTTTGATTTGAGTGTGCGGGGACAACGCCTACTCCAACTCAATGAGTTGGATGAATTTGATTCTGAGGCATATGAGAATTCGAAGCTGTATAAGGAGAAGGTGGAGAAATGGCATGACTGAAAGATCATTGCGAGATCCTTTGAACCGAGACAACGAGTTTTGCTGTATAAATACAGACTTAAACTTTTTCCCGAGAAGCTAAAATCGAGATGGTCAGGGCCATTTATAGTGAAGACTATTTTTCTGCATGGTGCAATTGAAGTATTTGATAAGCTGTCAGACAAGCCTTTTAAGGTAAATGGGACGGTATTGAAGCATTACTTGTGGTGGTGAGGTAGAGCAGATGATGTAAAATCGCCTCAATTCTCTCTTCGACGTGAGATTTAGAGACAGTCGAGCTAATTGACTATAACTTAGCGCGTGATGGGAGGCAACCCATTATTTCTATCTCCATTTGTTTTTTTATTCATTTAGTAGGATATTTAGTTAGTTCATCTCTATTTTATTTTTGATAATTTATGTTTTGTGCGTAACTGAGTGCATAGCTGAATTAGCATTGAGAGGTGTTTGAAGTAGGATAGAGTTTATTTAGTCCTTCCTGTTGCTCATTAATTTATGCCTTAACACTGTGCATTCATATCCATGTAGGTATCTTCAAGTGCACTCATCACTGACATGCAGTTTGGGAGTAAACAGTGTACAGTATAGGAACTTGCATCGCGTGGCCGTGCATGCCAGTGCCTGGAAGTCAGTAGCTCATATTTCCATTCAACAACCCTATTCTCCACTCACGCGCCTGCGCAAGATTTCCTCTACACATTCGCGCGGCCGCGCACGAGACTAGGTTTTGTAATGATGTTTAAAACCTAGCCGTGGCTTAATTGGTTTTTCACGTGATATAACAGAAGCGACTCCTTTCGTTCTCCCATAACAGTACAACTCCTCAGCTCCCATAAAAACTCTTACCCATGATTCTCTCTACCTTCAAAGTTCAAACTCATGAATCTCCTTCACAGTATAAAGCTAGGGTTACTACTTGGGTTGTGCAGCAACTAGTTTGGGGGTCAGGAGTACTTATTCATTAGCAAGCAACTCATCTACATTCTCTCTATCATCTACACATGGGTCCCAAAAGAGAACGCTCCATCCCCATCTTTTCTTCATCAGAATCTTCCTCGAGTAACCAAGAAGAGGATGTCGTGGACCACATGAAATTTATCAGTTTGGAAGCTCAACAAGAGTATTATCGAATTGTGGCCAAATCTTTTATGAAGGAACGGGGGTTTAAACCTGAAAAGCAAGATAGCCAACTATGGAATATGATACGTGAAAGAGACTTGGGTTGGTTTGGCTGTAACTCCTATGCCTATTCCCATGGGGATTGTTCGAGAGTTCTACGCGAATGCTAAGGAAATGAAAGGAGGGATAACACTGGTTCGAGGAGTGCAAGTGGATTTTCGACCTCCAGCGATTAGAGCAGTCTTCAGAATAAATGACGCACCACCGACCGGGTCTGCTAATTGGGTAGAAAGTGCGCATTTAAAAATGGATTTGACAGTAGTGATTGTTGAATTGTGCATTCCGGGAACCAAATGGAATTATAAGGCAGGGAAAACTGAGCCAAAATCTTTTCCAGCGTCCGCCTTGAATCGGTATGCCAAAGTGTGGAATCTGTTTATCTGTGCCAAACTAGTTCCGTCAGCTCACCAGCATGAAATAACCACTGAGCGAGCTATCATTTTATGGGGCATCATCAAAGGTAAGTACACTGATGTAGGCCACTTAATTAATCAAAATATGTTGTGTTATTTGCGGGGGAGCAATACTGGGAGTATTCCACATGCGTCTGTGGCAACCATGCTTTGTACCCAACAAGGAGTTCCGTGGAATAATGAGCAGCTGCAAAATCTGAGCCACGACATTACTCATGCTACTATTGCCAAGTTCAAGGATTGGACGAGAGGCGTACCGCATCCGAGAGGCTTAGGTTTTATCATCCAGCCCACATTCCCCGAGCCATCACAGCAGCCCCCTAAACAGATGAGGCAGGCCCGTCGACACGACCACATGCTCGTCATGGTGATCGCCAACTCCGAAGGTTGGAGCGAAGGGTCGATGCCATGTACAATAACTTCGGAGTATTTGTTACGGGACTCACGAGGGCATTGGCCGAGGCTTTTGGACAGCAGGGAACAATGCTCGAGTGGCCTCAGTTTGGGACAACAGTGCCATATCCACCACCAGATTCACCACCCGAGGAGGGTGGTACAGCCGATCGTTAGGGGAGTTTTTTGTACCCTTTACCTTCATTCAATGGGGCATTGAATATTATAAGTTTGGGGGTATTAGTGTAGTAGTATAATTGCATATAGTTTCATTTAGTTTTTGCATGTTTAGTTTTAATTTTGCATGTTTATGTGTTAAATAAAATTTTGCAGAAAATTTTTAATTTTTAGTTATTATTACTTGTGCTAGTATGTTTTAGTTTGCATGTCTCACAATGTTTAGCTTTATTGAAATTTTGTCTAGCCAATGATGATAGTGAATTTTGAAAGATTCTTGAGTATTGTGGATAACATGAGCTGAGATATATTATTTTACACAATGAAATTCATATTGTTGTTTAAATGCTTTCGGTTTGCACGAATGTGTTCATAATCACTTATAGGTATAAGAAGTATGTGTTCTATTGCTCTATAGAAAATGTAGTTTTAAAAAGAGAAATATGTGGAAAGTGATCTTAAAATGTATGAAACACTGATATTCAAACTTTGGGAAAACATGGGTATACTATTTATAAAAAAAAAAGAAAAAAGAAAAATCAAATAGCGAAGAATGCGTGGCTAGTCTTATTTTTGGGGCCCTGCTACTTGAGTAGAAATACTTTGAGGGGATTGTCTCTACACCTAGCGCCTTAAGGTCTTTTATGGTTTGGGAGTCGTTGGTTGAAAGCTCGCTAAGGGGTAGCAGTGTTGCCTAATGGAGTAAGACATTGCACAGTCATGTGGAAAAAAAAGAGAAATAAAAATAGCAATAAACACCGCGGGAAAGAGTGAAAATCGCCCTCGTGAGTAGCAATAAAGCAATTAAACCCATTGTTGGACCTTAGTTTGTGTTGATATGTTGAAACATTCTATGTTGCATGAGTATACATGAGTTTTGATTTAGACTATAATTTTCTGTTTGAGTAATGTAACATTTGTATTCTTTGCGTAAGTCAAGTTTTGGTGAACACCACACACACACAGAGCATCTCTATAGCATATATGAACTATCTGAGTGTATGATATTATGCCTATAGTTTGGTTTGAAATGGTAATCCTGAATCTGGATACTTCACTGAGGCAATTTGGACTGAAATTTTATTAGAGTTGGAACTATGTGATACTAGTTTGCATCATAGCTTAGTTGCATAGTAATGTAGTTGCATTTTCATTGTTCATTAGTATGCATGGCTTGAGGGCAAGCAACAGTTCAAGTTTGGGGTATTTGATAAGTGAGTTTTATACCTACTTATTGAATACCAATTCACGTGAACTATGCCCATCTCAAGTACATTTTAATTCTAACAATTTATAAAAACATTAACCAACCTAAAATTTTACCCAAAACATATGTTCATACTCTATTTCATGTTTTAAACACATTTAGCGAATTTGATCGCCACGGCTTCGTTTCTTAATCGATTAACATGATTTAAACTACGTCGCTTTTGTTTCTTAACATACTAACATAATCCAACATCAATTTATAGATTATCACACATATTAAACATGGAATTTTGTACTTTCTAAAGCCAATTTCATATAACATACACTGTTATTTACTTTTCCCCCCTATAAACCCAAATTTCATGTATTTAACAAGCAAGTAACAATCATATATGATGATTAACAGATTTTGCAAGATTATACATACATAACAACAACCTCTTGTACAATAATTCATCAAAACCCAACTTCAGAGAATAGAAAATTACAAGACTGAGAAATAAAATTAGGGGTAAATTATATCTAAATCCTTTGATTGTATGATAGCAAAGTATAGCAATCCTTTTCCAAAACCCTTCTTCTCCAACTCTCAATATCACTGTGTTTTTTTTCTTTTCTTCCAAGCTCTCTCTAATTCTCTATTATTTACTTAGCCTTAGGCAAAGAAATAGAATGCGTAGAAAATAAAATGGCTTCCCTCACCCCCACGTACGTCAGGTAACAACCCCAAAGGTTTGCGTCAGTTAAATTAGACCAAAGGCCACAAGGCCTTGTTTGGCCACGCACCAATTCCCCCAACTAGATTATTTTAATAGTATTATATTATATGGTTTCATGTGTCACACCTTTAGTTAATCTAAATAACACAAATAATAGTAATTAATAATAATTATAATCTCATTATAATTATACTTATAATTAATAAATAATTACATATACCTAATTTAATTAATAAATTAGATTTAAATATTACTTTATTTAATTTATTTATTCCCTTTAATATTAAACAATTCATTTAATTTAATTAATTAATTAAATTAAATCTTCAAAGAATAAAATTTACCTTTGCTTTAACTTAATTATCATACACACGTAACTAAATTATTATACCACAATTTCATAAATTATTTATTTTTCTCAATAAATAAATTATTTAAAATATTTATTCAATTCAATAAATATTTAAGATTAATTACAAAATTCATTTAATTCCTTCAATAGTTAACTCAACTATTAAACCTCACTTTCCCAATATATGAATATATATTTCTCTTCGCACCAGATTACATATTTTAAAATATATAGCATACTCAAACTCAAAACATCTCATAATAAGAATTTTAATTATTAAATTCCTATTTTAATAACTTATAAAAAAAATTGGGTTGTCACATCATTCCCTCCTTATAAGGATTCCGTCCTCGGAATCACCGAAACCCTACCTTACTAAGGTTTTTACAAAATCTCTTTCACAATTATCGTTGAATAACTTCAACACGTTAACTTAGCAAAAAGTTTTACATACATATATGCTTCATTCATTTATTCAATAACTTTTAGGTTTTATTACATAACCTTCAATTAAACATAGTCATATATCAAATATTATATATTCTTTAACCCATTCATTTCCTTTTCTAAAGATCGTTATCATAAACACTCGAGATATTACATTCACCCCTTCTTCTACGAATTTCGTCCTCGAAATTTTATTTATTAATCTTTATTCATTCAATCTATTAGAATAGATTTTACGTTAATATCTATTTATTCACTTGGTTCTGCAACCAAATTCTTTCTCTAAGGATCTTTCTAAGATCATCATATTCCTCACCTCTTCCTCTTCTAGGAGTTTCATATTTCTCTTCCTTCTGGAATTTCAAATTTTTTTTCCAAATTATTATGTTTTGCTTAATTTTCTCATCCTTTCCACTTTCACCTTTCATAATAATAAGAATCTTCCACAATTGCTCAATAATTGGGAAGCGATATGAATAACAAGAATTTAAAAGATTCCAAATCATGCTGAGGGGTCATAAGACCTTGAATTACGTCCCTAGGTTATCAAGTATCTCAACTTGAACCTTTAACAGTCATAAGACTATACGGACCTTGAACTCTTCTCCAGGTTTAACAGTGCATCACCACTGTAAACCATCTTTAATAGAATGTTTAGCAATCACACAGACTGAAAACACTCTCTGCAAGTACTCTAGGTGATCAGCCTATCATACCCCTACGTCGTGCACAACGTATTACATCTTAACATCGTAACGACTATATGCGTTACTTTCGGAACCATTGTCTCCGATAACATGTCCCCTTTTACAGGGTTGTTCACCTCAGCTTTTCAACATCTGAATCCACACCAAAACAATTTGGTTTGGCATAACTTCTCAAGAAACGCTTTAATTTCATGAACATCTTTCAATATTCATCTAGCTGAACCAAATAGCATAGACTTCTACAACTATCCGGACATCAATCGAAATATATATATATATATATATATATATATATATTCTCATATCTTAAATAAATCTCAAAAATCCTTTTATGGAGTCATGATTATGACGTTGTCAAACTACATCTCACCATAGTGGGTTGACGATCATATGATCACATCCAACACCAGGTTCCATTGCATTGATGACTTCATCGTTTATAATATCCCCCGATACATATAATTAAAATATATTTTGAAAATTTAAAAATTATTTTTTTTGCCGAAATAAATAGCATAGATACGCGAATAATAACACTGTTTTAAAAAATTCTCTGGTTCACTAGTGTGACCCAACATTTTTTTCAAAAATCAAAAGTATAACCATCGATGTGAAGTCAATAAATTTCGAAAATCTAGCAACGCTAGAAGATTTGGAATAACTAATTTTCTCTATCAATTTCAATCTTTAAGCTAAATATTCTTGTATTTCAACTTATAATCCTCCTATATCACCAGTATAGTTCATCAAACTTACCGCACATTAGAAGTTCAGGAACTTTCCACAATAATATGAGTTTAAGAACTTATCCTAGTCAGACCATAGGTATCCATTCGTTGAGGGGTTCAAAATATACCATATCATTGTGAGTCACAAACTTACCATATACATTAGTTTTAAGAACCGCACCTAATCCTAATAATATCTGACTAATCTTAATAGTTTCTAACTATCAAATATACACATGAGAAAAGCATCACCTTTTCACCACATATACATTGATAGCGCGACACCAACATTCCAATGATTATCAATGTGATAAAGTGAGTGCTAGCACAAAACCCTCGCCCATACAAAGGTTTGTACAACTCAGCCATCACATGAGTCCTCAATTAAAATCCCACCTAACTCTATCTTACTCTTAACTTGCTCTTTGCTCGATACGAATTCCTCGTATCACATTATCTATAACTGCTCGTGAGTTTATCTCGTACTATATCATAGTACATTATCTCCATAGCATCAAGCTATAATTATTTAAACATTACAGACCATCTTTCTTTTATAACTTAAATAGATCACGTCATGATCTTATTCTATAATCATCTCCCTTAAAATTCTTTTCTTCACTCGTGATCGTTTCGTTTTACGATCCTCTTTCTTTTTTTTTATCATTTACGACATCATTCGTTATCTTGGCTATCGAAGTTAGGGTAACTCCCATTTCTTATCTTTATACCTCTTCAAGATTCTTCTTTGAATTTTCTTGTTTATATAACAATTCTTCCTTTAAGAATTTCTAACTTCATTTACATTGCTCAACAATTCATTCGAGTTCTACATTTTCATCATACGTATCCATTTTCCATATTTGGTACGCATCGAGTCTCTAATAGTTTCAGTATAGCACGCTGAGTGGTTTCCCACAAACAACCAACAAACTAGGTTCCGAGTTGCTAGTTCGTATATACCTCTGCTCTATAAAGGAATCGTTTAGCCCAGATACCATACATCAACTATTAAAGAATACAACTTTACCATACTTAACAATAACTTTTTATTCTTAACATATTTATCATTCTCTTCTTATAGACATTGTCTATTTATTATCACCTTACATCCTTATTATTGGAGTTTGGTAACCCCACATTCATATTCCTTATAACTCTGCGAGATTCTTCTTTGAATCCTCTCCCACATGTTTTAATCCTTTCTTTATAAATTTCTTAAATTACTTCTTATTATTCAAACTCTACTTGAGCTTATTCTTTCATTATCTTCACCTTCCTTCTCTAAGGTTATAGCCTATGGTACTCCTACCTAAGGTTTATAACCTACAGCTTTGATACCAACTGTAACGACCCCAAAATTCATACAATTTAATTATTAACTTCGGTCGTTAATAACACATCTACCTTCTGATTTTGCATCATTATTCGATGATAAACTTTATATAATGCAGAATAATTTAAACTTTTATGTCTTCTTACATTAATTTCCTGAATCAAAACCTTTATCATCTACATGTCTTTGAATCAATATTATTTTATGATTCACTTTATCACTATTATTATAAAATTTTACATTTCAATCCGATAACCTTTACATATCAGATAACTCTAACATTAGCTTTACAACAATTCATAAAACTATACATCATAAAACATTTAGTACATCTCATGAATCTTAATCATGGTATAAAGAAATAACAACTTTAGCTAAAATATTAATCTTCGTGTATTATTTCTGATCCACGTCATTCAAGTAGCACATAGTGTTACCTTCAATCCTTAACCTACAAAAATAGTTATTTGCAAGGTTGAGCTCGACAGCCTAGCAAAATCTAACAGTTTTCATGCATCACGTAGCACATAGTAACATTCTCAACATATATCTCATAAACATTGGACTAACATAACATACATGTTACAGTTCATATAACAAGTATAAAGAGTTCCTTACTCAATCAGCATGCTTTACTCAATCAACGTATTCATAAGTTGACTTTAACATTTCATACATTCAACATATATATAAAACATCATGCTCTTTGCAATAAAGATTTAAAACAATCAAATTCACATAGCAAATAGGAACTGAAAGACTTGCCTTGATCGTTGTTTACCAATAATAGTTTAACAGCTTACAGATCTGCACTTCACGTGCCCTACACAATTATATAATCATGCACACCAACTATTAGTCATATATCAATGCATAATAGTTGTAATGTAAACTTTACTCTACCTCCCATAACCCTTCTTATTAATTAATACACAATGTTCAATTTGATTGTGGTAACTTTCAACTTATATCTCACTATACTTCGTATTCGAAGTTCATTCAAGTGTTTAAGTCTTGCTAGGACTACTTATTGGTTTTATATTAACACTATTCAATATCTTATTATATTCATTTTATTTGATTAAAAACACTTTTTACGTTCATTATCACTTATCACACGGCTTTTGACGTTTATTAAATCACACGCCCAATTTGTCTCTCTCTTGTGTGTGCTTAGTATGTATATTCAACTTATCTAATATATCATTTATTAATGTTAAACATCATTATACTTCATAATATTCATGTTCTATAACTTAGAACAACATCTATTATCGTCAACATCACTATACTTGTGTATGTGCATGTCCGACGCCCTCCGATTGCCTCCGAATACGCATCAGTCACAAAGATGACCATTTTGACTACTATTCCCGACCTCAAATTGAAAAAAACTTAAAGAATAAAAGTTGTAGGTCTATTTGTCCTTGTGTTCGGATCATCTTGAATCACCTCAATCGGAGTTCGTATGAAAATGTTATGCCTATTTTATGAAATAGGTTAAAGCGATACACACGACATACTTTGGGAGTGCATTGTGCCCAATTAAGCCTTGGGCACAATGCATCTGTACCCCAAATGACTTAGGCACGCAACAAGCAACTAGTTGCTCGTTAGAAGTAAACAGGACACAAGCTCTATTCTTCGCGATTTTGACCCTTTTTCTCCTACTAATCTTCATAACTTGAAGTTATACACATCCAAATTAGTCCGTTTTCGATTCTATGGATTCGTAATTCATAGAACCACAACATACTAGAATTCTAACAATTTATAAAAACATTAACAAACCTATAATTTTACCCAAAACATATGTTCATACTCTATTTCATGTTTTAAACACATTTAGCAAATTTGATCGCCACGGCTTCGTTACTTAATCGATTAACATGATTTAAACTACACCGCTTTTGTTTCTTAAAATACTAACATAATCCAACATCAATTTACAGATTATCACACATATTATACATGGAATTTTGTACTTTCTAAAGCCAATTTCATATAACATACACTGTTATTTACTTTTCCCCCTATAAACCCAAATTTCATGTATTTAACAAGCAAGTAACAATCATATATGATGATTAACAGATTTTGCAAGAGTATACATACATAACAACAACCTCTTGTACAATAATTCAACAAAACCCAACTTCAGAGAATAGAAAATTACAAGACTGAGAATTAGAATTAGGGGTAAATTATACCTAAATCCTTTGATTGTATGATAGCAAAGTATAGCAATCCTTTTCCAAAACCCTTCTTCTCCAACTCTCAATATCACTGTGTTTTTTTTCTTTTCTTCCAAGCTCTCTCTAATTCTCTATTATCTACTTAGCCTTAGGCAAAGAAATAGAATGCGTAGAAAATAAAATGGCCTCCCTCACCCCCACGTACGTCAGGTCACAACCCCAAAGGTTTGCGTTAGTTAAATTAGACCAAAGGCCACAAGGCCTTGTTTGGCCACGCACCAATTCCCCCAACTAGATTATTTTAATAGTATTATATTATATGGTTTCATGTGTCACACCTTTAGTTAATCTAAATAACACAAATAATAGTAATTAATAATAATTATAATCTAATTATAATTATACTTATAATTAATAAATAATTACATATACCTAATTTAATTAATAAATTAGATTTAAACATTACTTTATTTAATTTATTTATTCCCTTTAATATTAAACAATTTATTTAATTTAATTAATTCATTAAATTAAATCTTCAAAGAATAAAATTTACCTTTGCTTTAACTTAATTATCATACACACGTAACTAAATTATTATACCACAATTTCATAAATTATTTATTTTCTCAATAAATAAATTATTTAAAATATTTATTCAATTCAATAAATATTTAAGATTAATTACAAAATTCATTTAATTCCTTCAATAGTTAACTCAACTATTAAACCTCACTTTCCCAATATATGAAATATATTTTTCTTCACACTAGATCACATATTTTTAAAATATATAGCATACTCAAACTCAAAACATCTCATAATAAGAATTTTAATTATTAAATTCCTATTTTAATAACTTATAAAAAAAATTGGGTTGGGTTGTCACTAAGGTTTTTTGGGGAAGAATGGAAAAGAACGCCCAAATCTGACCATGCACAATCGCTATGTAGTCATCATGCAAGGCCTGATACATAGAGTGGATGCTAACTAGTTCCCTCAAGGCTGTGTGAAGCTGGGAACCTACATCAAATGCAGATCAACATCAGAATCCTTTACTCCTCGTCAATAGGAAATAAGGAAGATTAAGATCTAACTTCATACCTCGTTTGCATGCTAGTATACTGAAGGATGCCGATTCAAGTCACCCAGAAGATCTAGGTTCGCCACTTGAATTCCTGGCAACTCCCTAAGGGAAACACGTACAGCAGGAGCAGGAACCTCGACTGGTACATCATCCTCCTCATCCTCGACATCCGGCACTTCCACCCGGATATGACGTATCACCGCCTCCACCAAACAGCGAGGGCATGCGTCGATGGCCGGCGTTGAGGCTCTTCAGAAGCCCTCCTCCGTACACCTGAAGTGGTCCTACGAGAACTACTCGGTTGATCCAGATCCATATTATCTGGACAATAAGTCTCCAAATCACCTCAGAAAGGGTGTGGTAAATTCTTACCTGGAGTTTTGCAATATGCATGCATATATTGTTTTAACATACATCTACATTAGAGTTAAAAATACATGATTACTCATTCCTACATTTTGGGAAAATTTTGCCATAGACCCTTTGTAAATAGGACTATCCACATGCACATAGGCATGACTAGGTGGCCATTCAGTAGCACACCTATACACAATCATATACATCCTATATGCATTTAATACATTGCAGTAAAAAAATCCGTAAGTGTAGTCTAATTACCAGGATTATTTTACTTATCTACCTTTACTCATTTGTCCTCAGATAGGATAAGTAATGACAGTAAAAGGTGCAAATTTAACTGGTTCAAAAGTCAAATTTTTTCACATTATTATGTTCAGCATGGTTTAATACTAACATTTGCTATGTCGAATATTTTTTATCAAGTCATATCAGCATGCATATTCACTACTATGTGTCTAAATGCATTTCATGGGATAAGTCATTTTCCAACGGATAGAAACTGGAAAATAATACATGCATACGTTATCAGGACAGTGAAGAACGCTTGTACGGTAGCAAAATATGTAGAAATTTGCCCGAACTCAACAAGTCTGATGAGAAGCTCTCAGATTTCCTTCGTCGTGCAGCTTGAAAATGACTTATGAAAGAAACCTTTGGGCTTTATATAGCCACGATTGGCGGTAGGTCCACCTGCGGCTGCTGCAGGTGTACCTACGGCACTCCTACATGGGTCCCACACCCCCGACTCACTCCAGTTAGAGTTGCAAAGGAGGTCTCGCAAGCTAAAAAGGCCAAATCAGGAATAAAAGCGCTACGCGATTGAGCGGAATAGCCCAAAATCCTGGTGTTCATGTGTCAAACTCTAGCTCCACATGTTCCACATTGGTATTCACCTGCATACAAGGTATACGATACCAGTGGCCTCAGCTTTCACAAATGATGCTCGGCAATACCTTACAAAGGTCTGATGCCGTCAATGAATGCCAGGCAACCCTGACGTATCCCCGGCGGGGGTTACAACGCAGAATCTATGAAGTTCAAACCTATATACGTATCCTCGGCGGGGGTTACAACGCCGAAGTTTAAAACATATGCGTATCCCCGGTGGGGGTCACAACGCACATCTTTCAAGCATCTGTGTATCCCTAGCAGGGGTTATAGCGCATTTAACCATTGATACACACATTAATGAGGGTCAAGCAGCCTTGACATCATTTCAGCCGATGACAGGTAAACCCATCGAAGCAACTCATCTACGTTTCCCCGGCGGGGGTTACAGCGCATTCAACCATTGATACACACATCAATGAGGGTCAAGTAGCCTTGACGTCATTTTAGTCGATGGCAAATAAACCCATCGAAGCAACCTATCCACATATCCCCGGCGGGGGTTACAATGCCGAAGTTTTAAACATATAAGTATCCTCGGCGGGGGTCACAACGCACATCTTTCAAGCATCCGTGTATCCCTGGCAGGGGTTATAGCGTATTTAACCATTGATACACACATTAATGAGGGTCAAGCAGCCTTGACGTCATTTCAGCCGACGGCAGGTAAACCCATTGAAGAAACTCATCTACGTTTCCCGGTGAGATTCTACAAGAAACCATTGATACACACATCAATGAGGGTCAAGCAGCCTTGACGTCATTTCAGCCGATGGCAAATAAACCCATCGAAGCAACCTATCCACATATCCCCGATGAGGGTTACAACGCCGAAGTTTCAAACATATGCGTATCCCCAGCGGGGGTCATAACGCACATCTTTCAAGCATCCGCGTATCCCCGGCAGGGGTTACTATAAGACCCCAACTTTTATGAATAAAGATGAATTTTCTATAATTATCATTTTTGAATATTATGGAATGAATTTGATATAATATTATAGTTGTGAGTAATATTTATAAATTTTACAAAGTACGCAAGTTGTGATATAATATTCGATTGGTCGGGGAATATTCGTTTTAATAGGGAATATTCGTACGACGGCACAATCATTGGTGGACCCCCAATAAAATTATTGTCGGATTGAGAAAACAACAAAAATATTTTATAAAAATAACGGCAGAAGTTTTATCGTTAACTGTTGAAACACCCGGTGTTAAAAGTACAGGAATACCCGTGATTGCATAGTAGCACACGGTATTAATTATTGATGTTTACGTGAGAAGTCACTCAATTTTGTTCAATTATTGATTCAGTAATTGTTGCATAGTATCTCACGTTATTTGATTCAATTATTGTCGATATTTTTTTTATATTATTAAATCAATAATTGAGATGACAGAGTTATTAATATTATTATTTACAATATTAACGATGTCTAGAAGTTCTGCCAAGGAGAGGTTTAGTCACCTAATTGGGCGCTAATAGGGAGAAATCCTTATTGGAAAGCCCCCACTTTCCTGGGAATGACCTGGTCGATTAATAGTGTGAATTATAATAATGATGATGAAGTTTTGTTTTATTAGTATTATTAATGTAATAAAATAGAAAAGCTTTTTATATAAAATAGAATACTTTTATAAAGTTATTCATTTTATTAGACTATAAATAGAATATATTATATTCTATTATGAATAGTATTTTGCATAGTAAAATCTTTTTATATAAAACAGAATATTTTTATAAAGTTATCTGTTTTATTAGACAATAATTATAATATATTATATTTTATTATTCATAGTGTTTGCATAGTGCCTGCATAGTGTTTGCATAGTAAAATCTTTTTATATAAAACAGAATACTTTTATAAAGTTATTCGTTTTATTAGATTATAAATAGAATATATTATATTTTATTATAAATCAATCTGGACCGTTCACGAATTAGTTACTATTCAGCCCATTCTTCTATAAATAGAAGCTCATTCCTTCATTATTTCTTACGAATTCACTGAAACTCTAGAGAGAAAGAAGAAAAGTGTTCTACTACTTCACCACTTCTATATCTAGTTTCTTTTAAGGTAAGGGGTATTATTTCTTTCGTATTCATGAAGAGAACTTCTGTTATTCCATTCTTTATTATTCATTGGAATAACTCAGATACGCCAAGCTACCCTATACTTGGTGAAATTCTTCATTATTCCATTCTTTATTATTTCATTGAATAACTTTGTATATCTGGCAAAGTACCGCATACATGGTGAAATTCTTTCGTTATTCCATTCTTTATTATTCTCGTTGTAATAACTCATCTATGCAAAGTACCACATACATGGTGAAATTCTTACATTATTCTATTATTTATTATTCATTGGAACATCCGCTTGGTGCAAATTTCGCTTCGACTTTGGTTCCGTTATTTATTATTCATTGGAATATCACATGCATGCATTTCCGCATTGAATTGGTTCCGTTGTTTATTATTACGTTGGAATAACACGTTGCATGCGGTCTATCGCATGCTTGGTGATTTCTTTTGTTATTCCATTCTTTATTATACTCAGTTGGTTAAAGTTTTGACTTTTATACTCCATGAAATTAGTGGAATATCCTTGATATTTGCGCTTCATCCAGTATCTTTTCATGGAAATATTCTTCTGAGCATTCTTGAATTTTATCTACAAAGAGGTATCATGTTGACAATTTGGACGTTATTAGTTCCTGGATAAATTAATTCTTGAACTTGTTTTATTGAATTCTTATATCATTGTCATCATCCTCATGTTTATATTATGTTGAAAGTCATCTGTGGCCTATAGTGCATAGATGAACTTGGTATGATTATGACAAGGGATTTATCGGTATAATCATGACCGTAATGTTACAAATGATGTGGTAAAAGTCCTCATTGGCCCGTAGTGCATTGATGGACAGTTGTTGGCATGATCATGACCATTGATGAATACACAAATATCCTTGGCCTGTAGTGCATGGATAATTTGTGGTTGTGATACTAATGAATATCCTTGGTCGTAGTGCAAGGATGATGTGGATTATTTATTAAGTCGAGTCCCAATGATAAAAGTGATGAAAACCTTTAAATCATTAAAGATAGTAGATTTTATTCTCTACTTGACTCTTTTAATGGATTTCTTGTTCACCGCAGCTTAAACTTGATGTTTGTTATATTGTATCGGTTTAACATTGTTGAAGGCTAATGATAATTTATTCAATTATCTTAGTCATAATATTTCTTATTGGGCTAGTTGAGCTCACCTTTTACTTTCATTGTTCTCTTCAGAAATAAGAACGTAGCGAGTGGACTAGTCGGGAGCGGAGTGATGATCCCGAGATAATAGCATTAGTAGTCCTCACTCGCTCATTAAATAGTGTGATAATAAATGTAATGAGGACTCAATTGAGTGTGGATATTGTCTAGATGACAATATTTATATTAAAACTCACAAGATATGTTTTGTCGTATTTTTACATTGTTGTATAATTAAGTTATATTTGAATTTTGTACCATGTATTTAGCGACTCAAGATGGGTGATGTATACCTATTTTGGGGGCGTCACAGTTGGTATTAAAGCTTAGGGATATGATCCTTGGCTGAGATGTGAGATAAGAACTACGAGGGGAGAGACGGGGAATTCCTTCGCTAGTATGACCTACCTAAGTTTATTTGGTATTTAATTGGTTGGTCAGAATATAGCGATAATATATGATATGTTAATTAACCCTTGTTTTGTGGTAGTGTTTGAAAATGGAATTCGAAAATGTTGAGAACATCAATGGAGCACAGGAGACCGTTGAGTCTCCACAGATCAATAATCAGGATAATGTGCATCAGGAAGGCGACAATCCTCAGGAAAACAACAACACTGACCAAATGATGAACGATGGAATGTTTAGAGGCTTTATACAATTCACGCAATATCAGGCAAGAGCGGCTCCTGTCCAAAATGCAGGTGGAAACACTGGCAACTCTCGGACGGTCACCGCTAAGCAGTTCAAGAAACTGGGACCACCGGAGTTTTTTGGAGAGCCAAAACCACTTAAGGCGGAGACGTGGATAAAGTAGATCTACAAGATATTTGATGTCTTGGGATGCTCCGAGGAGCAAAAGGTTCCCTTTGCCACCTTCATGTTGCATGCAGAGGCAGACATCGGTGGGAATCAGAAACGTACTCAACTCGCCGACTTTGAAGATGACTTGGGAGAAGTTCCAAAATTGTTCAACGACAAGTACTTTCCCGAAAGTATTCGTCACATGAAAGGGGTAGAGTTCATCAAGCTGGAGCAAAACAACATGACCGTGTTGTAGTACAAATCCAAGTTCACCGAGTTGTCCCGGTTTGCGTCCCATTTGGTTGATAATGAGGAGAGAATGGCGTGAATATTTCTAAGAGGTTTAAAACCCGAGATACGTCAATATCTTATCTCTCATAAATTGTGTTTGTATTCAGATGTTGTTAATAGGGCTCAGTTATTGGAGTGCGATAATGAGTCAACCCAACCAAAAGAGAGTAGCCGACAAAATGATAATATTAGTGATAGCAGTCATCGAAGTGGTGACAATAAGCGTGGAGGGAATCAACATGCTAGAAATGGTAACCACTTTGGTTGTAATCATGGACAAAATAATAAGAAAGGACATTTCAAGAAGAGGAGATTCAAAAATGATGGAAAGACGTCAGCATCAGCACCCATTGTTAAGGAAGGAGAACGACCACCTATCATATGCTTCAAATGCAGAGGGGAGGGACACATCAGTCCAAACTGCGCGATGTCATCCAAAGCATGTTATAATTGTGGAAGAGAAGGTCACCTAGCCCGATATTATAGTTCACCGAAGACAAGTTTAGCTAGGATGGAGGCACCAAAGGACATCCCAGAAAAGTCAAAGCCTGTAGTGCAAGGTAGAGCATTTGTCGTGACCTCCCAGAAAGCAAGAAACCCGAACGAGGTCATCACGGGTAAGCTTATCATAAATTCTAGCGAAGTATATACCTTATTTGATACCGGTTCTACCCATTCTTTTATTTCTCCTACTTGTGCTCAACGTTTAAATTTGACTCTGGAGAAATTAGACTTTGACTTATCTGTTAAAACTTCGTTGGGAGAAACCTTCATTACATCCACTGTTTATAAGTCTTGTTTAGTTCAAATCGGTACCCTCACATTACCTGTCGATCTTATTTCATTGAAAATACTTGCATTTGACGTAATTCTAGGGATTGATTGGTTAACTACTCATCATGCAAAAATTGATTATTTTCGTAAGGTTGTTAGCTTTCATATTCCTAACCAACCTATTATGCGAATTCAAGCAACCAAACCATTAAAATCAATCATTGTCATCTCAAGCCATAAAGCTATTCGTTTATTGAAAAACGGATGTCAAGCTTTCTTAGCTCATGTCACGGATCTAAACAAAAATACGTCAGTTTTGAATGATATTTCTATTGTTAATAAATTTCGACGTATTCCCTTAAGAACTTCCCCGGCCTACCCCAGAAGGCGTGAAATTGAATTTTGTATCGACTTTAAACCCCAGACAAAACCCATTTCCAAAGCCCCATATCGAATGGCTCCTATTGAACTTCGTGGAGTTAAAGACCCAACCGCAGGATTTGTTAGACATTGGCTTTATTCGGCCCTAGTACTTCTCCTTGGGGTGCTCTGTTTTTATTCGTGAAGAAGAAAGATGGGAGTACGCGACTTTGTATTGATTATCGGGAGTTGAATCATGTCACCATCAAAACGGTACCCATTGCCACGTATTGATGACCTATTTGACCGGTTTCAAGGCGCCAATTTTTTTTCAAAGATTGATCTTCCTTAGGATATCACCAATTGAAAATTAGAACCGGATGACATTCCAAAGACTTTTTCAGAACTCAGACGGAATTATGAATTCTAGTCATGTCTTTTGGATTGACTAATGCTCCTGCTGCCTTCATGGATATGATGAACCGAGTATTCAAGGAATATTTAGATCACTTTGTGGTCGTCTTTATTGATGACATCCTTATTTATTCCAAAATCCATGAAGATCATGAGAAACACTTGAGGCTGATACTCCAAAAGCTTCGTGAATATAAGATTTATGCCAAGTTAAAGAAATGCGAGTTCTGGCTTGAGGAAGTAGCATTCCTTGGGCACGTAGTATCAAGTCATGGAATATCTGTTGACCCAGCAAAGATTGAAGCTATTCAAAGCTAGGAGCAAACTAAATCAGTGACCGAAGTACGTAGTTTTCTCGGCTTAGCTGGTTATTATCAGAGATTCATAGAAGGGTTTTCTCGAATCGCTACTCCCTTAACTCAGCTGACTCAGAAAGATATAAAATTCGATTGGAACGAGGAATCTGAGAAGAGTTTTCAAGAGCTCAAGAGGAGACTCATTTCAGCACCTGTTCTGACAATACCATCTGGTTTGGAGGGATTTGTCATCTACAGTGATGCTTCGAGCAAAGGGTTAGGATGTGTTCTCATGTAACATGGGAAAGCCATAGCCTATGGCTCTCGGTAACTCAAAGAATATGAGAGGAATTATCCTACTCATGATCTAGAGTTGGCAGCTGTTGTCTTCACACTTAAAATTTGGAGGCATTACTTGTATGGGGAGAAAGTGGAGATCTATACGGATCATAAAAGCCTAAAATATTTCTTCACTCAAAAGGAACTCAACATGCAACAGCGACGTTGGCTTAAACTGTTGAAATATTATGATCATACTATCCAATACCATCCTAGAAAAGCAAACGTGGTAGCTGACGCATTGAGTAGAAGATCATATGCGGGTACGAGTGCGATATTGTCAATGCAAAGGCCCATTTTGTATGACTTGCAAAGGATGGAAATAGAGATAAAGACTCTAGAGACCCACATAATGATGGAGAATATACGAGTAGAACCAACTTTATCTATAAAGTTAAAGCTACTCAAGCTACAGACCTGGAGCTGATGCGTATGAGGAAGAAAGTGCAAGAAGGTGTTATGTCGGAAGCAAGAATCGATGAAGAAGGAATACTTCGAGTCAACTCCAGACTTTGTGTTCCTAACGACCCTGATTTAAAGTATAAAATCATGATGGAGGTGCACAACACACCGTTTGCAATCCATCCTGGGAGTACCAAAATGTATCATGATCTTCAACATACATTTTGGTGGAGCAATATGAAGAGAGAGATAGCGTTGTTTATCTCAAGGTGTCTAACTTGTCAACGAGTCAAGGCGGAGCATCAAGTACCAAAAGGTCTATTACAACCACTTGAAATTCTAGAATGGAAGTGGGAGCATATTACCATGGATTTTGTTACTAGTCTTCCCAAGGTTTCTCAAGGTATAGATGCAATTTGGGTCATTGTTGATAGATTTACCAAGTTTGCTCATTTCTTATCAATACGAGAAACTTATACACTTGAACGTCTTTCTCGTATGTACATAAACGAGATTGTAAGACTGCATGGTATTCTAGTATCCATAGTTTCTGATCGAGACCCAAGATTCACGTCACGATTTTGGGTTAGTTTGCAAAAAGCTATGGGCACGGATTTATGATTTAGTTTGGCATATCATCCTCAAACGGACGGACAATCAGAGAGGACTATTCAAACTCTTGAAGATTTATTAAGACTCTGTGTCCTTGACTTCAAGGGAAGTTGGGACAAGTTCTTACCATTGGTGGAGTTTTCTTACAACAACAGTTATTAAGCAAGTGTTGGCATGGCTCCATTCGAGGCGTTGTATAGAAGAAAGTGTCGTTCACTGGTATGCTGGGATGAGATGGGTGAAGCAATGTTGTTGGGATCGGAGTTAGTACGTATGACTACGAAAAAGATTCAAACGATCCGACAACGTATAAAAACCTCACAAGACCGACGAAAGAGTTATGCTGATCTTCATCGAAAGGACGTGGAATTCGATATTGGAGATCATGTGTTGTTACATGTTGCTCCATGGAAAGGAGTTACGAGATTTGGAAAGAGTGGAAAGCTCAATCCTTGATTCATTGGCCCATTTTTAATCCTCGATCGAGTAGGGACTGTAGCTTATAGACTCGCTTTACCACTAAGTATATCTTGTGTTCATAACATTTTTCATATATCCATGTTACGTAAATATGTGGAAGATTCAAACACATTATCGAGTTAGAACCGCATTTAAATAGCGGAAGATTTAATGTATGAAGAGGTTCCTATTCAAATCTTAGATAAGAAGGAACATATTCTACGCTCCAAGGTTATACCTCAAGTTAAAGTTTTATGGAGGAACCACGATGTTGAGGAAATGACCGGGAGTTAGAATCAAATGAAATCAAGGTATCCTTACCTCTTCGACATACCGTAATGCACCTAATTTCGAGGGCAAAATTTCATAAGAATGGGAGATTGTAAGACCCCAACTTTTATGAATAAAGATGAATTTTCTATAATTATCATTTTGAATATTATGGAATGAATTTGATATAATGTTATAGTCAGGTAATATTTATAAATTTTACAAAGTATGCAAGTTGTTATATAATATTCGATTGGTGGGGAATATTCGTATGGCGACACAATCATTGGTGGACCCACAACGTAAATTATTATCGTAATTGAGAAAAAACGACAAAAATATTTTATGAAAATAACGGCGGAAGTTTTATCGCGAACTGTTGAAACACCCGGTGTTAAAAGTATAGGAATACGCGTAATTGCATAGTAGCACACGGTATTGATTATTGATGCTTATGTGAGAAGTTACTCAGTTTTGTTCAATTATTGATTCAGTAATTGTTGCATAGTATCTCACGTTATTTGATTCAATTATAGTCGATATTTTTTTATATTATTAAATCAATAATTGAGATGACAGAGTTATTAATATTATTATTTACAATATTAACGATGTCTAGAAGTTCTGCCAATGAGAGGTTTGGTCACCTAATTGCGCGCCAATAGGGAGAAATCCTTATTGGAAAGCCCCCTCTTTCTTGGGAATGACCTGGTCGATTAATTGTGTGAATTATAATAATAATGATGAAGTTTTATTTTATTAGTATTATTAATGTAATAAAACAGAAAAAACTTATTATATAAAACAGAATACTTTTATAAAGTTATTCGTTTTATTAGACTATAAATAGAATATATTATATTCTATTACGCATAGTGTTTCAGTATAGTAAAATCTTTTTATATAAAAATGTAATACTTTTATAAAGTTATCTATTTTATTAGACAATAATTATAATATATTATATTTTATTATGTATAGTGTTTACATAGTGCCTGCATAGTGTTTCCATAGTAAAATCTTTTTATATAAAACAGAATACTTTTATAAAGTTATTCGTTTTATTAGATTATAAATAGAATATATTATATTTTATTGTAAATCAATCTGGACCGTTCGGGAATTAGTTACTATTCAGTCCATTCTTCTATAAATAGAAGCTCATTCCTTCATTATTTCTTACAAATTCACTGAAATTCTAGAGAGAGAAACTATAGAGAGAAAGAAGAAAAATGTTTTGCTACTTCACCACTTCTATATCCAGTTTCTTCTAAGGTAAGGGGTATTATTTCTTTCGTATTCATGAAGAGAACTTCTGTTATTCCATTCTTTATTATTCTATTGGAATAACCTGTATACGCGGGCTACCCTATACTTGGTGAAATTCTTCTGTTATTCCATTCTTTATTATTCTGTTGGAATAACTTGTCTATGCGAAGTACCCCATACATGGTGAAATTCTTATGTTATTCCATTCTTTATTATTCTGTTGGAATAACCTGTCTATACGAAGTACCGCATACATGTTGAAATTCTTCTATTATTCCATTCTTTATTATTTTGTTAGAATATCCTGTCGGTGCGAATTTTGCCTGACCTGGTTCTGTTATTTATTATTTTGTTGGAACATCATATCTATGCATTTACGCATGACCTGGTTTCGTTATTTATTATTCTGTTGGAACATCCGCTTCGGTGCTTAATTTTGCTTCGACTGTGTTTTGTTATTTATTATTCGTGGAATATCCATCTCGTGCATTTACGCATTTGACCGGTTCCATTGTTTATTATTTGCATTGAATAACTTTGTCTCTGCTATCTCATCGTGATACCGGTGATTTCTTTATTCCATTCTTTATTATACACAAATTGGTTAAAGTTTTGACTTTTATACTCCATGAAATTAGTGGAATATCCTTGATATTTGTGCTTCATCCAAGAGATCTTTCATGGAAATATTCTTCTCGAGCATTCTTGAATTTTACTCTACAAAGAAGTATCATGTTGACAATTTGGACGTTATTAGTTCCTGGATAAATTAATTCTTGAACTTGTTTTATCGATTTCTTATATCATTGTCATCATCCTCATGTTTATATTATGTTGAAAGTCATCTATGGCCTGTAGTGCATAGATGGACTTGGTATGATTATGACCAGGGATTTATCGGTATAATCATGACCGAAATGTTACAAATGATGTGGTAAAAGTCCTCATTGGCCCATTGTGCATTGATGGACAGTTGTTGGCATGATCATGACCATTGATAAATACACGAATATCCTTGGCCCGTAGTGCATGGATAATTTGTGGTTGTGATACTAATGAATATCATCGTCAGTAGTAGTGTAGGGATGATGTGGATTATTTATTGTCGAGTCCCAAATGATAAAAGTGATGAAAACCCTTTTAAATCATAAAAGATAGTAGATTTTATTCTCTACTTGACTCTTTTAATGGATTGCTTGTTCCTCTGCAGTTAAACTTGATGTTTGTTATATTGTATCAATTTAACACTGTTGAAAGCTAATGATAATTTATTCTGCATTATCTTAGTCATAATATTTCTTACTGGGCTAGTTGAGCTCACCCTTTTACTTTCATTGTTGTCTTCGGGAAATGAGAACGTAGCAGGGACTAGTCGGGACAACGTGATGCAACCGTTGATATACGCGTCAACGAAGGTCAAGCAACCTTGACAATGCACCTAGCAGGGATCTATCCGGTGATACACACATCAACGAAGGTTAGGCAACCCTGACAACAACAGGCTGTTGGCAGTAACTCCAACAGGATGAGGGAATATGTTATACACATCCTCAAAGAGACAAAGATTTATCCCCACATATCTCTTACACATAAGAGGTACCTCTATGGAGTATAAGCTAGTGTCTAGGATTCAAGACTTTGGTGATAATCCCAACGTTAACATCCTTGAAGACTTGGATTGCATGTCCAAGCCATCATTGATTGTCATTCTAGCAAGATTACCTGACAATCATGCATCATACATTTGCATCATGTTGCTGCATATAGCATCATTTTTATTTCACTTGCATTTCAATTCTCTAGGATTCTTTATCCTATCAATGCCTTGCATTGCATGAATATGATAAAGAGGGGCATCTGTAGACACTCGAAATTTTTTTGCACAACTGTTACTAACATTACAGGAGGACAGAATCGTCTTTTGGAGATAACCCTGGAAGACAGCTCACATCCTTTTCGGATACCACCGGAAGTTCGGTCTCCATTCTGATACTACCGGAGGATCAGTTCACAACCCGGACCACACACCAGGAACATCAGTTCACAACCCGGACCACACACCGGGAGTCTCATTCTCAACCCCAGAACACACACCGGATGGATCATTTCTGACCTCGGAGATAACCCCGAGTTTCGTCCTTGGTGATAACCCCAAGGAATGCTGTTGCAGTTCCGGAAATGCTTGTTTCAAATACATGCTATCAGCTTCAATCTCAGACCTCCTACCGAGGCACTCATCTCTCAAACCTGGAACTAACATCGGGCATACAGGCACTTACAAGATAACCTTGCGACATTCAAACACTTGCAGTAGTCCAATCTCAAATGTAACCCTGAGCAACGTCTGCTTTCAACTCAAACCGGCGATAACCCCGACGAAGAGTCAAATGTCATCTTGCCACATCAACATCTGCACATCGTTTCGACACCTCAATACATACATACATACAACTATGTCCTTCAAGAACCAGGATATCCAATCCCGAGTGACTATTACGCGTGGCAGTACACCGGATAGAATTTGAAGCTTGAAGACGATGGGCATGGTCCCCTCTTCCTGACTTCGTACAACCTCTAATCCATGTCATTGCGTAACTCTCAACAAAAGCGGTCCGAATAAGGTCACATATACCTCGTTCGGATGCTCGGATTGAAGTTCTGCAAGTTCGAGCGGACATTACAGTGCACGAGTGCACATACTTCGAGACGACAGGACCCACAAGGCTCGGGCCCACCATGACCAGTCGCAGGTGTAACTGCGGCTACCGCAGGTACACCTGCGGCCATCAGTCTATAAATATAGGCCGAGGGTCAGCCATTTTGAAGGAGAAAAGAGAGAGAAAAAGCGAGGAAGCCCTGTCCAATTTACTCTATACACACCCATATTGAGTGTTTCCTCTTCTGTTAGCTCGTATATAGCTATCTTTTGTCCGGCGGGAGCTGAATATTTATCCACATAGAGTCATAGAAGTCTACTATGGCAGCCCACTGTAAGCCTTCTTACATTTTATAAAGCTTTTCTTCTCATTATAGCACACAATGTTATACACATGAGAGTCGTAGTGAGTGTGTGTTTGCGGACTTGATTCATTGTGGTTTTCATTTACATTCAGTATATATATACTTATATATATATGTATATATTTTTATACGGACTAACATTATCGAAGTTATGCCTCGATTGAGCCTAGACTTGATGCCGAGCGTTTAATTGCTATATATATATATATACTTATATATATATCGCTGTTTTCGGACATATCCGATGAGCTGGATTTTATATCCAGGTGCATTTATCGCTATATATATATATATATATATATATATATATATATATATATATTTCTTTGCTTTTATATATATATATAACTACTTATCGCTTTATATACACATCATAAAGATCATGTGAGCCTAAGAATCATGAGATCACAGATTCAGGTCTCATCAATCTAGATTTGTTTCTATGATTGACTTTTTTCCGGTGTAAGCGACTTGTACATTATTTACAAATGTTCAATTCCCTTGGATGGTCATCATGCCCATAAGGAGTTCTAAGATCTTTTGTATATTATTTTCTCGCAGATGCCAGATCTCAAAAAAATAAAAGCAAATGTCGAACATTTAATAATAAAATGGAAGTATCAAAGGCTTAATTACTATTGAGCACAGGGTTTGAAAAACCTTTTTAATAAAACTTCATTGCTATATATTGTTTAAAACTGAATTTTCTACAAAAATTCAAACCCTATATATATAGGTGCAACGAGGCATAGCACTACTTCCAAATAATTGTACATTGATCCACACACACACACACACATTCATATAACAGTTTCTTTGAAAAGTGGCGGTCACCGTGGAAACACGGATGTCGGGGGGTGCCTAACACCTTCCCTCCGCATAACCAAGCCCCCGGACCATAAATGAATCTCGATTTCACAAACCTGTTTAGCAGTGTCACATCACTGGGTCAATGTGTAAACCCTTTTCGGTTGCGTTGGTGCAACCTGTTAAAAACACCAACTGGCGACTCTTAACAGTCCTTCGTTGACATTATACATGTCGGACCTTTTTCACTTGTTTTTTCAAACAAATCTCACCTAACATGAGAACACCAAAGAACAAGTAACGAAAACAGACAACTAAAAATCTCGACGTCGACAATTAGTATTATTATCATCCTTTGATAATTCTTTAATCACTATATCATATACATTATGATTTAACACTCTAATCTTATATATTATAAGTTCTTCCTTAAACTCTAATAAGTCAAATACCAAACCAGCAACCTGGATTCCAAAACCAGTAACCTAGATGGTCAATCCAGCAAACCAAACTGCAATCCAACAAACTGGATTCCAAATCCAGCAGCCAGATTACAATCCAACAAACTTGATTCAATATATTTTAAATTCAGTAAACTCCTTTTCAATCCAGCAAGCTGGATTTCATATCCTTTTCACGAAAACATCAAATCAGCTTATTATTTTTTTTTATTCTTTGTCCAAACACATATACATATATTTCATACACAAAAAGTATTTTTCTATAATTTTCCAACATTCTTTAGTATTTTTCAAAAATCATTTTCTAGTTAATTCCTTAAGAAATTAGTTACCTCACATTTAACTCTAGAAATTCCCAACTCTTATTGGGATCTTAAACATGTTAACGTAAGCCTCCAGTTTAAATTTTGTGGCCATCGGAGTTATAGAACTCCGGATATAGCCGTTTTCGTTAGAAAATCACAAAAATTGAAATGGTCATAACTTGGTCATTTTAAGTCGGAATGAGCTCGTTTTTTGGACAATAGGTACTTAATACCATATATCTTCATGTCCCAAAAGGCTAGAATTTATTTCACAAATTAAGTGGCCGAAACAGCCCTTACAAAATCTTGGACAGTAGCTTTTTCTCCTTTAACAGTTTTTGACTCCTTTGCTAAAATCAGTCCCTACAGAAATCTACAACTCCTTTTTCAGTGATTTCACTTGGAGATGTTATAAAACTCATAGATATAACTCTAGGACTTGACCACACTCAAAAATTAGAAATATAATAGGAGATATGGTTATTTGAATTTCGTATGTTGTTTTCAGAAAAATCTAATTTTTAACTCTTGGTGTCTTCTAAGAAAACTTGTATGTTCTAACATAATAACCAACATAACTCATCATAAT
Source organism: Panax quinquefolius (assembly GCA_020205615.1). NCBI lineage: Eukaryota > Viridiplantae > Streptophyta > Magnoliopsida > Apiales > Araliaceae > Panax > Panax quinquefolius. The sequence continues at coordinate 51,879,916 of CM035152.1, read as the reverse complement.
ACTTACTAATACTTCATACACCCATGGATCTACCATGATTCATTATCTATTTCATCAAAAAATCATCAAACACAAGATTAGACACCATCAAGGTTAAGAAGATTAGGATTTTCTATATTTTGAAAAACCTAGTTTCCATTCCATACTTTAGATCTAACTTTTAATCCTCAAAAGGGTTAGATCTAAACATGAAACACTTATATACACATAGATCTAAGGTTTTAAACCTCAAGGTCATAACTTCATATCATAAAAAAATCAAATGAATCCAAAAAGGAAATTAGACTACATAAATAGAAATTTTTGTTATACCTTAGTTTTTCCTTCTTCTTTTTGCAAACTTTGATTATGGGACTTGGAAACTTACAAAAACTCTCCCTCTCTCTCTTTTTTTCTCTTGTCTGAAATCTCTCTTTGCTCTCTCTCTCTCTCTCTCTCTCTCTTACTTTATTTTGTTAGCTAACTTAGGAAATAAAATGAAAGAGAAAAGAGTAAGGTTTTGTTTTGATTAAAATAAATAATATATATATGGCATATATCTATACATTATCACCACATCCTTGCCTTCTCTCTCTCTCATCATATACGTTGTTTCTTGCAAGATTAACTAAATGTGTTGTTTCCATTAAATGGATGACACCTAAACAAAGTTGTTCACCCACTAAAGTAAGATAATCATTACATACCTCCCCCCCTTTTCTCTCCTCTTCAAGCTTCTGGCCATGTGGCCTTTCTTTTGTAAAAAAATTGTTTCCTTTTATGCTCTATTTAACTTGCTTAATGTCCAACATGTCCCCTCCAACTTGGGCTAAAAATTGGGCCACTCCTTTAATTCTTTGGGTTAACAATTTTAGTTCTATGGGCTTGCAAATCAACAATGCCATCATTCTCTTATATTATAACCCATTAGGTTCTTAATTACCATACCTAATATATGTATTAGGTTACATAACATTATTCTTCATCTCTTTACAAAATAAATGTATACTAATTATATAATACATATTTACTCAATCATGTACATAATTCACATATGCCCTAACATATTTCCCCAAGTTTATTAACTTATTAGCCCAAATTGACTTAATAAGTTATAAACACATACATACTCATCTCAATAATCAATTTCCTAAGGATTGTAAATCCTTTTAATTTAGTAATCAAGGCTAACATTCAAACTATGTTAATTTCTTACATAACTTTCATTATTCTTCCTTGAAAATGATTAAGTATACTTCTTAGTTAATAAATTAATTATCTCGCTTAATTATCATATACACTTATATGATTCAAGTACTTTCTTTTTCTTTTTCTTTTTTTTTAAAAAAAATTATTCAAAAAATTTGAATTATGTAAAATTTAGGGTTCTCACATTCTTCACTCCTTATAAGGATTCCGTCCTCGGAATCACCGCTTTCTTACTCTCTAATATCTTTTAAAGTTGTATCATCAATTTATTTATGTCAACACAATATTAATTGTGTTTCATATACTAACTTATGACTTGGGATCTATAAAAGAAAACCATTCACAGATATATCTACCCAATATTTCTCGCGGAATTCATTTACTCAACTAAATCATTACATGTCACCACCTCCTGGGTAGCTACTGCATCTTACAACGACATGTTGAACGTGCGCGCTATCGGTCTTCTCCACTGAGCAAGTCATTTGATCGCCAGTGTTCCACTGTTGTTTCCTCTATTGTTGCTTCCTCTTTCTGCATTCTTCTTTGGATAGTTACGAATATTATGTTCTAGCGATCCACATGAAAAATAACCTGGTATCTTCTTTGGACTTTGACAATATGGAGAGATGTGTCCCTCTTGTCCACAATTAAAACGCACTCCTTTTCCCTTCAAACATACTCCCGAATTCTTTTTACCGCAATATGCACATGCCTCACCTCTCTTCCTATTATCTCCTGACTTTTCTCCATATTCAGTATTGTCCTTCCACTTACGCTTATTAGAGTTACTTCCTCCACTGCTACCTTCTTCATTCGTCTTTTTCTTTTTTCTTGATGATTCCTCGACACAGCTTCACTTCCTCCTTCGGCGATGATTTCTTTTTCCAACAGGGCCAAAAATGTCTTAATCTGCAACACAGCTACCTTGCTATATATCACTGACTTTAGTCCATTCTCAAACCTTCACGCCTTTTGTACCTTAGTGTCCACCTGATTCGGAGTAAATCTCGCTAGTTCGTTGAATTTGGCGGCGTATTCTGCAACCGACATATTCTCCTGCTTTAACTCCAAAAAGTTTACTTCCATTCTTGCTTGCATACTTTCTGAGAAATAATTTTCAAAAAATAATTCCTTAAACCTTTTCCAGGTTACTACTATTGTACCAGCTCTAGCTTTGTTTGTCTCCCACCAGTAATTCGCCTCACCCTTCATCAAATAGGTAGCAAAATCTGTCTTTTGCTCCTCCGCTACTCTAGCAATAACTAAAGCTTTCTACATCTCCTTTACCCATGTCTAGGCTTCTATAGGTCAGTGGTTCCCTTGAATTCTGGAATTCCTACGGCCTTAAAGTCTTTAAAGTTAGCTAATCGATTAGCTGGTCGATTTCTTGCTGATGGGGCTCTAGTTTGCATAGCTTGAGCTAGCATGTCTGCGAAATTTTGCATTGGATCAGCTTGATCTCCTTCATTATTCACAGACCGCTCCTCCCTTTGGTTACGATTTTGTCATCTTGGCGGCATTATCTGATGAAATAAAGATTTACATTAATACCTTGTCTTTATGCCACATCTTATTAGCAATATACAAAATTTTAAACTTAAACCATTTTCAGATTTTTAGATTATCTAATTCAGCTTACTGAATTATCAAATTCATCAAATAATCTTCTTAATAATTTACTTCTCAGAATTTAATTACTTATTCAAACATATAATCATATCATTTCATTTATATTCATACAAATAGTACATAGTACTTTTCAGTACATAACACATACTACTACAAACTGTTACTATCCCTTTGAGACAAAAGTAGGAATTCATTACTACAACTTTACACAAAAAGTTGAGACATACAAAAGTTATCTTGATATTCATACCAAAGCAAATATTATACTCCAAAAGATTATACTCCTCACACTTAATCTTTCTTCCATCCACTTCCTCCATCTGTCTTCTTTTTAGGACAATTCTTAACCTTATGACACGTTCCACCACATGCAAAACATCCTCCTTTCTTTGGTTTAGGACAATTTGGTGATAGATGTCCTTCCTGGCCATAATTGTAACACACATTTACCCCACATACATTCCCCCGAATGGTTCTTTCCACACTTGTCACATGCTTGTTTCTTCTTTGAATGCGAATTCTCTGAGTTGTTGTCACTGTCGTAGTTCTTTTTCCTTTTATTACCCTTTTTTTTCTTACTTACATCTTTAGATGGTACACTACACTTAACCCTCATTCTATCGACTTGTGCTTTCAAATTATTCCGTTCTTCTGTCATCTCGCGTAATGCTCTTTCTGTCTTCCATAATTCCTCCAGGAGAAGTACTTTAGTCCTTAAATCTTAAAATTTCGCAGATGCTTGACCTTCTTCAATTGCTACTTTGCCTTCTTCCCCATCTTTGATCTTTATTTCTGGCTCCACCTTAGTTTCTTTGGAATATACTTCTTCCTCTTCATCCAGCTCCATCTCGGGGTACTCAGCATAATCACTTGCTAGATTTACCGCAGGTTCATCTCTTAAAACTTCCTTAACTGACTCACTCTGAGCTGGCACCTCGGCTAATGGCATTGGAGCAGCTGCTAACATTTTCCTAACCATCTTATCATCTCCTGACATCCTGTCACTAGTTTTAAATAACTTCATTAATACATCACTATCAAACATAATCCATAAACACTGAGTTTCCCCATATCTCACTATTGATGAATTTTCCTAATCCATCACTTAGAACTCTAAATGAGTTTTCTCTATCATGTTTATGGTTATATTCCTAAGGCTTTTCCCCCACCTAAGGTATATAACCTACAGCATTGATACCAACTTGTGATGACCCCAAATCCGGGTTCCCTAACCTCGGGTTTGGTGCCCACGATCCACCATATATATCACAACTAACTACTCATTCATTAATGAACAACATCATTCATAGTATTCCTTAATACAACTTATAACAATATCCCAGGTTAACTAACCTTTACATAACTTATATACCATCATATAACCAAAAGGTTTACTTAATTAATTACATAATAAAACATAACCATTAAAAGTTGACACTAACTACTCCTAAGCCTTGCCTTTGCCTTTGTCCCTGTTAGAACCTTCTACTACATCTGCATTAGCTGAAATATTTTATTTAAGCAAAGGTGAGCAACGAGTTTGCTCCACAAGTTAAAATATACAATAAATGATAGATATCGTGAATAGAAGAGTCTAGCTTCTATAGGACTTCAGCAATAATCAAAGGATTTTGAATTAACGGAATAATAAGTCAATCTCAATAATAAAACTTTCTCCCATTTCATACTGAATAACATATCAGAGATGAAAGAGTAAAATTCTTTCAAAGATTCAATAATATTCAATTGAATAAGAACAATTAACAATACTGCAACAATATTCAATAAAGTGGGATATACCCAGATTTCATGCTGAGTGATTACAAAAGATCATGAACTAATAGAGGAATCATTTAGTTATTAAAACTAAATTACCACAAGAATATAAATTAGTTATAAAAACTAAACTATACTCTTTTGCAAGTACCTGAAGCGGCCAACTCATGTGTACCCTATATTATGCATAATACTCAAAAATAGCGCATAAGTCGATTTACGACATTAAAATTTGTTCATCTCAGTCTTACATCACGAGTCCATACCACAACAATATGGTTTGGATTACTTTCAAAGAAATACTATGATTTTAATAATTAATAACAATACTAATCTAGCCGAAATCAATGGCATAGATCTTCGAATAACAATTCAGTTCATAATAAATAGAACATTTCATGCTTTAACAAATATTAGTCTCGCCAAAACAATTAGCTGAGACATGATTTATAAATAGTTCAAGTAATAGAAAAAGAATCAATTGCACTACGTGCGAATTACAACAATCATTATAGATGTGAATAACTATCAATAATTATTCACTACCATGCTTGAAAATAGTAACTCAAGTTGAGTTAGGAAACTTGCCTGATTCATTGACTAATGCTATGCAATTTAAGTTAACTTCTTTTGTAAGACCTATCATTAATAAGATTGGTCTTTTAAACAGCATATCACACTTTGTATCATAATACAATTATTTTATCAATCAATTATCTAACACTTAATCACATAATTTAAATATTAGATAACACCTTACAATATTAGTATTATTATCATCTTTTGATAATTCTTTAATCACTATGTCATATACATTATGATTTAACACTCTAATCGTATATATTATAAGTTTTTCCTTAAACTCTAATAAGTCAAATACCAAACCAGCAACCTAGATTCCAAATCCAGCAACCTGGATTCCAAATCAAGTAACCTAGATGGTCAATCCAACAAACCAAACTGCAATCCAACAAACTAGATTCCAAATCCAGCAACAAGATTATAATCCAGCAAAATGGATTCAATATATTTTCAATTCAGTAAACTTCTTTTTAATCCAGCAAACTGGATTCATCAGATTTTTCAATCCAGTAAGCTGGATTTCATATCCTTTTCACGAAAACATCAAATTAGCTTATTATATTTTTATTCTTTGTCCAAACACATATACATATATTTCATACACAAAAAGTATTTTTCCATAATTTTCCAACTTTCTTTAGTATTTTTCAAAAATTATTTTCTAGTTAATTCCTTAAGAAATTAGTTACCTCACGTTTAACTCTAGAAATTCCCAACTCTTGTTGGGATCTTAAACATGTTAACGTAAGCCTCCAGTTTAAATTTTGTGGCCATCGGAGTTATAGAACTCCGGATATAGCCGTTTTCGTCGGAAAATCACAAAAATTGAAATGGTCATAACTTGGTCATTTTAAGTCGGAATGAGCTCATTTTTGGACAATAGGTACTTAATACCATATATCTTCATGTCTCAAAAGGCTAAAATTTATTTCACAAATTAAGTGGCCGAAACAGCCCTTACAAAATCTTGGACAGTAGCTTTTTCTCCTTTAACAGTTATTGACTCCTTTTCTAAAATCAGTCCCTACAAAAATCTACAACTCCTTTTTCAGTGATTCCACTTGGAGATGTTATAAAACTTATAGATATAACTCTAGTACTTGACCACACTCAAAAATTCAAAATATAATAGGAGATATGGTCATTTGAATTTCATATTTTGTTTTCACAAAAATCTAATTTTTAACTCTTGTTATCTTCTAAGAAAACTTGTATGTTCTCATATAATAACCAACATAACTCATCATAATACTTACTAATACTTCATACACCCATGGATCTACCATGATTCATTATCTATTTCATCAAAAAATCATCAAACACAAGATTAGACACCATCAAGGCTAAGAAAATTAGAATTTTCTATATTTTGAAAAACCTAGTTTCCATTCCATACTTTTGATCTAACTTTTAATCCTCAAAAGGGTTAGATCTAAACATGAAACACTTATATACACATAGATCTAAGGTTTTAAACCTCAAGGTCATAACTTCATATCATAAAAAAATCAAATGAATCCAAAAAGGAAATTAGACTACATAAATAGAAATTTTTGTTATACATTAGTTTTTCCTTCTTCTTCTTTTTGCAAACTTTGATTATGGGACTTGGAAACTTACAAAAACTCTCCCTCTCTCTCTCTTTTTTCTCTTGCCTGAAATCTCTCTTTTCTCTCTCTCTCTCTCTTACTTTGTTTTGTTAGCTAACTTAGGAAATAAAATGAAAGAGAAAAGAGTAAGGTTTTGTTTTAATTAAAATAAATAATATATATATATGGCATATATCTATACATTATCACCACATCCTTGCCTTCTCTCTCTCTCTCATCATATACGTTGTTTCTTGCAAGATTAACTAAATGTGTTGTTTCCATTAAATGGATGACACCTAAACAAAGTTGTTCACCCACTAAAGTAAGATAATCATTACATACCACCCCCCCCCCCCCCTTTCTCTCCTCTTCAAGCTTCCGGCCATGTGGCCTTTCTTTTGCAAAAAAAATGTTTCCTTTTATGCTTTATTTAACTTGCTTAATGTCCAACATGTCCCCTCCCATTTGGGCTAAAAATTGGGCCACTCCTTTAATTCTTTGGGCTAACAATTTTAGTTCGATGGGCTTGAAAATCAACAATACCATCATTCTCTTATATTATAACCCATTAGGTTCTTAATTACCATACCTAATATATGTATTAGGATACATAACATTATTCTTCATCTCTTTACAAAATAAATGTATACTCATTATATAATACATATTTACTCAATCATGTACATAATTCACATATGTCCTAACATATTTCCCTTAGTTTATTAACTTATTAGCCCAAATTGACTTAATAAGTTATAAACACATACATACTCATCTCAATAATCAATTTCTTAAGGATTGTAAATCCTTTTAATTTAATAATCAAGGCTAACATTCAAGCTATGTTAATTTCTTACATAACTTTCATTAATCTTCCTTGAAAATGATTAAGTATACTTCTTAGTTAATAAATTAACTATCTAGCTTAATTATCATATACACTTATATGATTCAAGTACTTTCTTTTTCTTTTTCTTATTTTTAAAAAAATTATTTAAAATTCTATAAAACTTGAATTATGTAAAATTCTAGGTTCTCACAGATATAACAACATCACAAAACAACAAAACCTGACAGATCTCAGGCTTCAAAAATCTTGTCAGACGCTAATCTACACTTTCTGGGTTACCCAGAAAGCTTCGGTCAGGCCCGGTCAACGGGTTTTGACCGTTTATAACTCATAATCTGGACATCCAATTGCTATGATTCATGTCCCAGATCAAAGACCACATACCAAATTATAGATCCAAAACATTAAACAACACAAAACACTAACAGACAAAGATTTACAGCCCCTGACATTACGTTGTCAGACTACTTTTTGAGTTCAAGAATAATTTTAAAAAACACCAATTTAAAGCCATTTGATGCTATGGATCCATAATGGATCATCATAAATCAACTAAAAACATCTTTTAACACTAATATAAACATAAAAACAAGTATTCTATCTTACCATACAAGATCAAAAGTGGTCTAGGGTTTTATACCTTCAAGTTCAAGCTTTGATCTTAGCTCTCCAAATCTGTTCTTGGTGTTCTAGGAGGTTATCTAGTGACTGATTTACTTAGCAAATTTGGAGGTTTGGGAGAGAGAGAGTTAGTGTGAGCTTGAGAGCAAAATGAGCAAATGAATGGACTTTCTCTCTCTTAAATCTATATATAATCACTTAGATGCAATGTATTATCTGATAGCTGAACATTAAAGGTTGATTTCCTGAGATTTTGAAGTCACAAAGTCAATGTGGTTGGTGAAAAACTAAAGGTTTTGCAAATTTTACAAGTTACTTACTAAAATATCCAAAAAGGGTACTTTGGTCATTAATCTTGAAATTTTAATGGTAAACTTGACATTTGTCCAAACCCTTAGGGATTAACCTTAGGGTTTAACCCTAAGGTTCTAACCCTTAAGTTTTACAACTTTGATTTCTAAAATTTCCAATTAGGGTTTTAATTAGAAAAATTAAAATTTCTAAATTACAATTAAGGTTTTCTATTTATATTAGATTTTCCTAATCTTATTAACGTTTAATAAATACATTAGGCTTGTCAATTAGGATTAAGGTTTCCTAATTAGGGTTTAGGATTCCCGGTTTTAAAATTAGAGTGTCTCAGCATACAATTAGGGTTTCTAACTGCGCGTTAGGGTCTAATCCTGAGATTAGGGATTCTAATCTCTTATTAGGGTTTATTAATTTTAAACCTTACCCGATCAATCATTGATTAATAATTCTATACAGTACAAACACATATATATTAATATAATTATTTTAATTATATTTTTTATCAAACCCCTATCTATAATTAAGGTTAGGATTTCTATTCTCCGTTAAGCATAACTCTACTCTTATTTATCAGTCAATACACAAATTGAGCACTCCTCGAGACTCGTATCATAGATACACAACACATTATTGATAATCACTATCAATATTAATTAGAAAAAAAAAGTATTCGTAAAATTCGGATTATTCGAAATCCCAGGTTATTACAAGAATGAAAGAAGAAATGAGCTTCTATTTATAGGAAAATATAGTTTCGATAATTGCACGTTTAGGGGCTCAAATTATTACAGTATAATACCTTCATCTTTTACTTCCATTTTTAATTTAGTCCTTGAAGTATTATCAATCTTGCACCATCTCCCTTAATAGTACATGCATATAAATCAATAGTTCCATATATGTGAACCAACAGTAATTTGCATGTGAACCAATAACAATTAATTGCTCATTTATCTGATTAATTTCCCGTTTGGTCAATAATAACAAAACCAACCAATTACAAAAATACCTCCTTTGAGGGTAATTGGGTCGTGGAAGAATTAAAGAAAACTAAATGAACAAACATCTTTAATCAAAACGAACTTATTCATCATTAATATTATTACTCACAATATTCAACAACAAGATCATTCCCAAGAAAGAGGGGGCTTTCCGATAAAGATTTCTCCCTATTGGCGCGCAATTAGGTGACCAAACCCCTTTCCTCGACAGAACTTTCTAGACATCGTTAATAATGAAAATAATAATATGAATAACTTTGTCATCTCAATTAAATATAAATATTGTACAGATGATACTATAACAATAATTAAATGAATAATATGAGAGATATTATGCATAAATTACTATGGAAATAACTGAATAAAATTGAGTGACTTCTCACGTAAGTGTGACGCCCCCAAAATAGGTATACATCACCCTTTCTGAGTTGCCAAATACCGTTAGGTTTTGTGAAAATCAAAGTAGCAATCAAATTACAAAATTAGCGGAAGCATAATAAAATCAGATTTTATAATTTTTTCACAAACCAATTACCTGGATCATTCTTTATGCATATTATTAATTAAGCGAAGAATAAGAAATTATGAAATCATACCTTTGTAGAAACGAGCTTCCTCAGGTACGAGTTCACCTCCTACTTCTCCGCGATCTCCTTGAATCTCCGGGTAGATTCCTTCCTTTGATCAATGTAAGCCACCCAAGTGTATGGCTTCTAAAGGTGATCCACCAAGGAAGAAGAATTTTCAAGAAGAAGGGTGTATTGGCTCAAACCCTAGTTTTTTCTATCTATATAGAAAAAGGGGGCGTACTCTCCAACTCTTGGAATTACGTATATCTTGATATCTGATATAAGACTCCTCTTATAAAGATATCATGTAACCCTATTTTAATTAAAATAAGGTATTATTTATTTAATTAAACTCTTTTAATTAAATGGGCTCCCTAATCTTATTAGGGATAATTAATTAAACTCATTTAACTAATTTTCTCTCCTAATCCAATTAGGAATAAATGAGAGTACTTATATTAAATTAATTCCTAAACCCTTTTAGAAATTAAAATAATAATAATTGTAATAATATTAATAAGACTCCTCTTATTAATTTATATTTAATATTTCTAAAATATTAAATAATAATATTAAGCTATTTAATTTATTCTATCACCATAGATTAAATTAAATATACTTAATATATTATTACGATTATGTCATTAACTTCTTAAATAATTATTCTTTTTTTTATGGTGTGACCCTTTAGGTTCTCCATATTAAGCGGTTGTGAATAAATCAATTAGAACAATTCTAATCTTATTTAAATAAATAAATTAAATGAATAATTTATTTAAATAAATAATATTTATTCTACAATAGGATAAGCCTCCACTAGCGATCAAATGACTTTTCGGATAATATAGATTTCAACATTAATCATAAAAGAACCTTTGAGTAAATAGTTACCGTATAATTCAATCCTTCCACCATACAATGTCCTAATTAAATATAAGACATGGAATTTCTTGTCAAGTCTTATTTTATTTAATTATATGTATTTCGATTCCTAAATGCATTAACTCTAATGAATGCAAATTAGAAACTACTTTCTAATTTCATTCCATCATCGCCAAGGATTCACGGGTTGTCATTTATCGAATCACATAGGACATTCTCTTCTTTTACTAGAAGTGGTAGATTCTTTATTGATCATTCATTATCTTCATATATAACTTATTACACCCAAGCATACCCTTTGATATACTCTAAGAGTCTTAAGGAATAAGTCAAAGTGTAATTCATTATGTATAAGATACTATGATAATCTCAAGTCTAAGGATCATTCAGACTACTATATCACTACAGAATTCCTATTGACGTGCAAGTAAAACTTCATTAGGTATTCCTTAGCGAGTCAACGTTCAAAGTGAACTTATTCTCTAATAAGCACCTACATACTTGCTTTAGTGTCTCCACACAAATGATCATGAAATCAATCATCCTCATCCAATGAGCAAGCAACGTACGTACCAATCTATCCGGATTCACTAATCCCCTTTTTAGTAATCCATTGATTGGGAACATTTTAGTTTTAAGCTATCTAAGAATTTAGATCTCATTAGCATGATCTCATCATGATTCTAAAAATATTGCTTAAAACTATGGATTTATCACATATTATTAAAACTGCACCATGTAGATAATAAATGCCTTTAATAAATAATTTTTTTTTATTAATAAATAAATAAGATTGATTACACAGTATATGCTTTATCATCATATATGATTGGCTTGTATGCATAATACTTTCAAATACGTGGAACAGAATACAACTACAAACTTAATTATACAACTGTCGTGTAAACTACGACAAAACATAGCTGAGAGTTTTAACACGAATATTGTCTTCTAGACAATATCCAAACTTAAATTCAATCTCATTACAATTATTATCACACTATTTCACAGAATAGTGAGGACTACTAAAGCAACCATCTAGACCGTCAATCCATTCCCCGACTAATCCCAACTATATTCCCATTTCCTAAAGAGAACAGTGAAAGAAAAATTATAACTAAGATAATGAAGAATAAATTATCTTTATCCTTCAACAGTATAACAACTAATAAAATACAATAGACAACAAGTTTTTGATCAACAACTGCAGCGGAATAAGCAATCCATTAGAAGAGTCAAGTAAAGCATGATATCTACTATCTTCTACGATTTAAAAAGTTTATCATCAATTTTATCGCTGAGACTTAACTCAATAAATAATCCACATCACTGAATTATCAATGTACTATGGGCCAAGGATATTCATTAGTATCATAACCACGAATTATCCATGCACTACGAGCCAAGGATATTCATGTTTTCACCAATGGTCATGATCATGCCAAACAACAATTCATCTTTGCACCCTTGGCCGAAGAGAACGCATGGTTATGATTATACCAACTTTTGTCCATCAATGCACTACGGGCCAATGAGGACTTTTATCACATTATTTGTAACATTACGGGTCATGATTATACCAAATAATCTCTGGTCATAATCATACCAATCAACATTCCGTCTATGCACTACGGCCAAAGATGACTTTCATCACAATATAAGCATGAGGATGATGACAATGATATAAGAATTCAATTAAATGAAAGTTAGGATAAATTTTAAAGATTTATAATTTAATTTATCCAGGATTCAATAACATCCAAAATGTCAACATGATACTGCTTTGTGGAGTAAAATTCAAGAATAATATTATATCAAAAATGATTTGGACCGAAAAGAAATAAATTTTTATCATGAATAGTACTCCGGGTGAATAGTACCTGAGTGAATAGTACCCCGTGAATAGTACTTCGAGAATAGTACTTCATGAATAGTACTTCGTGAATAGTACTTTTTGAATAGTACCCCGTGAATAGTACTTCATAAATAGTATCATATTTATGAATAGTACCGTATTTATGAATAGTCCTCATGAATAGTACTCTATGAATAGTAATGTATATATGAATAGTACTGAATAGTACCCGTGAATAAGCTTACAATTTAACAAGAATGTTCAGAAAAATATCCTTGTGAAACGATACTACATGAAGCGCAAATTTCAAGGATATTCTACTAATTTTACGGAGTATATAAGCAATACTTTAACAAAATGTGTGTAGAATTAGGAATACGAAATAAAATAATATTACTTACATACTACAGAGTATGGAAGAAAATATTATTTCATACGAATATTGAACAAAAATAATATCCCTTACGAATATTGAACGAATATAATATTCCTTACAAATGTGGAAAATAATATCGTAAGCGAATATGAAATAAATAATACCCCTTACCTCAGTAGAAGGCTGGATACTGTAATAGTAAAGTAGCAGAATACTCTTCTTCTTTCTCTCTATAGCTTTTCTCTCTATAATTGTTCTTATGAGTCTTGGTGAATTGTTGAGAATTAAAGAAGAATGAGCTTCTACTTATAGGAAAACATAGTTTTGATACTTGCACGTTTAGGGGCTCGAATGGTTACAGTATAGTACCTTCATCTATACCCCCATTTTTAATTTAGTCCTTCAAGTATAATCAATCTTGCACCACCTCCCCTAATAGAACATTCATGTGATCAATAGTTCCAAACATGTGAACCAACAGTAATTTGCATGTGAACTAAAAGCAATTAATTGCTTATTTATCTGATTAATTGCCCGTTTGGTCAATTTAACATCTAGAAATAAATTATTATCAAAATAAATGTCAGATTCCACTAACACTAATAATCCCAACACAATAGAGATATTTTTATCAATAATTTCATCTTTAATCAACACAAACTTATTCATCATTAATATTATAACTCACAATATTTAACAACCAGATCATTCCCAGGAAAGAGGGGACTTTTCGATAAGAATTTCTCCTTATTGGCGTGCAATTAGGTGACCAAACCCTTTTCCTCGATAGAACTTTCTAGACATCGTTAATAATGAAATAATAATATGAATAACTTTATCGTCTCAATTACTGATTTAATAATATAAAATATTGTTCAGATGATACTGTGAGAATAATTGAATCAATAATATGAGAGATACTATGCAGCAATTACTGTGGTAATAATTGAATAAAATTGAGTGACTTCTCACGTAAGCATCAATAATCAAAGATATTGTACAATATCGTGTGCTACTATGCAACCACGCGTATTACTGTACTTTTACCACCGGGAATTTCAACAGTCTAACTGTAGACACTCAAAAAAATTTTGCACTCTTGTTACTGACATTGCAGGAGGGCAGAATAATCTTTCAGAGATAACCATGGAGGACAGCTCGATCAACTCAATCCCAGAGATAACCCTGGGATACTCAGTGCTTACTATCTCGGAGATAACCCCGAGATAATCAATTTTATCCTGGAGATAACCTCGGGAGTTTTAGTTTCAACCTCGGAGATAACCCCAAGGGATGCATTTCAAGTTCCAGAAATAACACCGAAGAAACCTCTTTCATCTCAGAGACAACCTCGAGGTAATCAGTCCCATCCCAGAAATAACACCAGTAGTTTTAGTTCTAACCTCAGAAACAACACCAAGGAGAGCAGTTCCAGTTCCGGAGATAACCCCAGTGAGGGGAAAAATTGTCATTTTGCCACCTCGATCCTACATTCGCACCATCTCTACACATTTCAACATACATTCTACACAACAGTGTCCTACAAGAACCAATAGCTCTAATCTCGAGTGACTACTACACAAGGCGGCACACTAAATAGAATTTGAAGACTTGAAGACCAAGGGCATGGTCTCATCTTCCTGACTTCGCACAACCACTAATCCCATGTCATTATGTAGCTCTCGATAACAACACTCCAAAAAAGGTCTTATACACCTCGATCGGATGCCCAGATTAAAGTTCTGAAAGTTTGAGCGAACATCACGTTGCATGCGTTCACGTACTTCGAGATGATGGAACCCTGATGAGTGAGATTTATACCCGCAAATTGGATACTTTATTGCTTAAATAGTTGGCTTATCTTCATAGATTTTATATAGTTTTTATATGATTATAGTATTATTATGCTTTACTGATGTACTGCAGGGCTTAATAGGTCTTTTCCAGCTTTTAGGGGGTAAAACAGGCAATTTCCATGCACTGGCGCCGTAGCGCCAAAGCCAAGCTTTAAGCCGGCGTTGCAGCGCAACCTCCGTGTCTAGCTAACATCATCCTGGCACTACAGCGCCACAGTTCCTTCTTGAACTCGCACTGCAGCGTGACCTCCAGTGTCTTTGGTGAGGACGTGGCGTTGCAGATCCACCATAAGCTATACTCCTCGTGCCCAAAAAGAAGAGAGCTAGTTTTGACCTAGCTTAAAGGATATACTGATATATATATATATATATATATATGAAGCTAGCCTCTACAGACAAAATATATCAGATAGCGGATAAAATAGAATAATTCCATCTCTAGGATAGTTTAGTTCTCTTCTTTTGTAATTTCTCTCTATATCTCTTAGGAATGTCTGTAAATATAGATTGAGAAATTTGGGATTCCTTAGAGCAACGAGAGCAGTGAGCGACACACGGTTTGGAAAGCTTGAAAGAAGTGAAATGCTTGGAGATTGAAGAGCTTTGATGAGTTTCTTCTTATCTATTTATTTCCTCTAATTTTGTAATTCATAAATGTTATATTTATTGCTACTTTTATTTTGTTCAATAGCTATGAACTAATTATTGTCTCTAAGGTTAAAATGGAACCCTTTGTTATTTAAATTGAATGTCTTATCTCTTTGGTTGGCACCATATGGTTTAGTTTAATATATTCATGCTTAATGATTCTTGCTAAGACATTAGTGATGATTTTGGTAATCTATATGATATTGAAAGAAGGATTATAGATTTACACCATAATATATTGGCATATGATTATATGTTGTCGATTTGATTTGACTACATAAGTTATATGTAGAATAGACATATATTTGTGCCCCACGTGTGGCTTATTAAGAACTTAAGCTTTAAATCCTTGTTATGGTTAATTCACATAGACATATGTAGGATTATCACCTAGCTTGGATGTTCTTTTCTGCTCTATTCCCTATCAGGTGGATTTAGAGAGGATATATTTATACATACCTCGATAGAGGTGTATGAGCACTTGTGTGTTCTCGGTCGACAAACTATTGTGACCATTAAGACCAAATAGAGAAGGGTAGGAAGTTTAATGAAGTAGAGTGCACCATGTGTTTGACAAAATGTATGCGTGGGGTGAAGTTGTGACATTAGCTTGTAGTGCCTTCGATACCATTCGTTATCCATTTACTTGCTTTGATAATTAGATATAACTAGTTTAACCACATCTTGATTAGAGTGCTGTTAGAATAAGACTTAAGCGATACTAAGTTGGTATTTGGTAAATATTAGTGATAGTTCCTCATGGGTACGACACTCTCCTTATCATCAGACATTTGTTAGCCGCATATACTTCATGGCGTGTTTAGTGATCGGTTTTCCAACCAACAAGTTTTTGATCATTGTTTGGGAATTATTATTCTAATATTGTCGAATATTGATTTCAATCAATTTAGTCTTAATTTGAGTATATATATATATATATATATATATATATATATATTTCTTTTATTTGTTTGATCTTCCTTTTTGTGTTTTTTGATTTATAGGTTATGGACGATCATTGTTATCAATGATTGTTTAAGAGGACAACACAAACAAGATCGGAAGAAGGACTTGAGCAATTGGAAGATAACATTTCAAATCTCTTAAGGTTTTCTGACAATCTTGAGTGTCAGTCCACTCAGTCTGCCTACTGTCAGGATCAAGCTGACATTGAACCGATTTACTATCACCCAAACTATCAGGGTTATCCAAACTCTTGGGACTACAGTCAAGTGCAATATCATGATCCAAAATACTCCTATTCGAATCAATTTGAATATCAGCCTCCACCGCAGTATAAGGTAACATTTCAAACCAATGGGAGCTTCTCTGTAGACTCAACACAAAAAGAAGAGAAAAGGCTTGAAGAGCTCCTCGCCAACTTTATAGAGAAAATGAGGTTAGAATGGCAAACCAAAATGCCTTATTGAAGAACCTTGAAATTCAATTGGGAAAACTCATCAATGCCATCACAAATCCACTGCAAAGAAATTTGTCAGTCGTAATTGATCTCAACGATGAAGAAGTAGAGCATTGTACGGTGGATACGCAAGGAGAAAATGATGAATCTCACAAAGTCTTTGAGGGAAATGTCAAGGTTAATATTGAACCTGTAGAGTCTGAAGAAGGAAAGGAAAGGATAAAAAGTGGTTGTAGTGTCAAGACTAATCAACAGTTGGAAAGTTGCGTTGATATTTTATATTATTATTGTTTCAATAATTGTCACTGCACAGTATTTCCCATTATCAGATCAATAATTCATATTATTTGAATAAAATTATTAGATAAAATTATTGGCAATGTCTAGAAAGTTACATCGAGGAGAGGTTTGGTCACCTAATTGCGCACAAGAAGAGGAGAAATCCTTATCGGAAAGCCCCTCTTTTTCGGGAACAAATTTAGTTGTCATTATTGTGATTCTGTAATATTATTTATGAATAATTAATTATTGATTTATATGATAAGAAAATATTTATTTTATGTGGATATAATTGATGGATATATTTATTTTATGTGATTATAAATGAAGGAATTAAAGCTTATGTGTTTTATCAATATTTTGTCGGAATGGAGGTATTAAAAATCATCCGTTTGTGGATTTCGGATATTTTTCGGTTTGGAATTTGGAAAAACTTAAAGCTACAAAGTTGTAGAGAATTCAATTTTGTGACGCCCCCAAAATAGGTATACATCACCTATTCTGAGTCACAAAATACATGGTACAGAATACAAATACAATCTTTAATATACAACAAGAGAGCTGTGAGTTTTAATACAAATATTGTCTTCTAGACAATATCCACTCTTAGAATAAGTCCTCATTACATTTTACTATTTAACAGAATAGTGAGGACTACTAATACTATCATCTAGACCGTCACTCTGTTCCCCGACTAGTCCCGGCTACGTTCTCATTTCCTGAAGAGAACAGTGAAAGAAATGGTGAGCTCAACTATCCCAGTAAGAAATATTATGACTAAGATAATGCAGAATAAATTATCATTAGTCTTCAACAATGTTAAACTGATAAAATACAATAGACATCAAGTTTAACTGCATCGGAACAAGCAATCCATTAAAAGAGCCAAGTAGAGAATAAAATCTACTATCTTTTATGATTTAAAAAAGTTTTTCATCACTTTTTATCATTGAGACTCAGCTTAATAAATAATCCACATCATCCCTGCACTACGGGTAAGGATATTCATTAGGGTCACGACCACAAATTATCCATGCACTACGGGCCAAGGATATTCGTGTATTCATCAATGGTCATGATCATGCCAACAACTGTCCATCAATGCACTACGGGCCAATGAGGACTTTTACCACATCATTTGTAACATTACTACCATGATTATACCGAATAATCCTCGGTCATAATCATACCAAGTCCATCTATGCACTACAGGCCTTAGATGACTTTTAACATAATATAAACATGAGGATGATGACAATGATATAAGAATTCAATAAAACAAGTTCAAGAATTAATTTAACCAAGAACTAATAACGTCCAAATTGTCAACATGATACTTCTTTGTAGAGTAAAATTCAAGAATGCTCAGAAGAATATTTCCATGAAAAGATACATTGGATGAAGCGCAAATATCAAGGATATTCCACTAATTTCATGGAGTATAGAAGTTAAAACTTTAACTTATTTGAGTATAATAAAGAATGGAATAACAAAAGAAATCACCGGGCATGTGATAGACCGCGCATACAAAGTTATTCCAACAAAGATAATAAAGACGGAACAGTGTCCGTAAAAACGATAAATGAGGATATTCCAACGAGAATAATAAAGATGTAACCGTGTCCGACGAAACGACCGGATGCGGGATATTCCAATGTAATAATAAAGACGGAACAGTGTCCAGCGTAAAACGCATGCATGTGATATTCCAATAGAATAATAAAGAATGGAATAACGAAGAATTTCACCAAGTATAGGGTAGCTTGCGTATGCGAGTTATTCCAATGTAATAATAAAGAATGGAATAACAGAAGTTCTCTTCATGACTACAAAAGGAATAATACCCCTTACCTCAGAAGAAATTGGATACTAGAATAGTGAGGTAGCAGGCTTCTCTTCTTCTATAGATTTTCTCTCTATAGCTTTTCTCTATAATTTCTCTCTTTAATAATTGCTCTATAGCTTTAGTGAATTGGTGAGAAATGAAGGAAGAATGAGCTTCTATTTATAGAAAAATATAGTTTCAATAATTGCATGTTTTGGGGCTTAAAAAATTACAGTACAATACCACCAACTTTTCTTGCACCACCTCCCCTAATAGTAAATAATGTGAATCAATAGTTCAATCATGTCAATCAATAGTTATAATCATGTGAAAATACGAATTACGGCATAGTACCTCCATCTATACCTCCATCTTTAATTTAATCATGCAAGTATTATCAATCTTGCACCAACTCCCCTAATAGTATAAGAATGTGATTCAATAGTACACATATGTGAACAAATAGTTATATAAGCATGTGAATTAGTAGCAATTAACTGCTCATTTATCCGATAAATTCCCTGATTTATCAATATAACCTTCAGACATCAATTATCATCGGAATAGATGTCGATTTCCACTAACACTAATAATCCCAACACAATGGAACTATCAAATTCATCTTTAATCAACACGAACTTATTCATCATTAATATTATAACTCACAATATTTAACAACCAGGTCATTCCCAAGAAAGAGGGGGCTTTCCAATAAGGATTTTCTCCTATCATGGCGTATGATTAGATGACCAAACCTCTCCTCGCGTAACTTCTAGACATTATAAATATTGCAATTTAATAATATGAATAACTTTGTCGTCTCAATTATTGATTTAATAATATATCATATAATGCGGATGATATCGTAACAATAATCGAATCAATAATATGAGAGATATGATGCAACACCATCGTAGCAATAATTGAGTATAAGCGAGTGTCTTCTCACGTAAGCATCAATAATCAATACCGTGCGCTACTACGCTAACCAATGCCAGATTACTATACTTTTACTACCGAGTAGTTCAACATTATTAACGGTAAAACTTTCGTCGTTAATTTCATAAAAATATTTTTGTCGTTTTCTCAATCAAATGATAATAATTTGTTAGGGTCCACCAATGATTGCTTGTAGATTGTATTAATATTCTCTGCTAAAACGAATATTCCCCGACCAATCGAATATAATATAACAACTTCCGTACTTTGCAAAATTTATAAATATTACCCACAACTATAACATTATATCAAATCCACACCATAATATTCAAAAAAAATATTTCAAGAAATTTAAATCTTTATTCATAAACTTTGGGGTCTCACAAATTTCATATGGAATGGACATAAATTTCATATTTTTCTGATAAAAGAGCTATTTATTATGAATTATTGAAGTTTATGATTATTGTTTAAATAGTAAAACATTTTGGAAATTTCTAGAATTGGTGGGCTCCAGTTTTGGTTGGTGAGAAATGTGCTCAAATTTTATTTCAAAAGTGGTGGGTGGGAATAGTAGTAGGTAAAGCCATCAGGTTACAGGTCAAGTCTGCTTTGGCGTTCTAACATTTTCCTATAATAGAGTGCTGAGTTAGAATTGAAAATCACACCAGAAACATAAGTTTTCTCTCTCTATATATTATCGAGCGTATGTTTGTGAGTATTTAGATACTTTGAGAGTTGCTATTCAGTGCAAGGTTCCTTTGGCTTTATATCTGATATTCCAGTCAGAAGTACTGCTCTTTTGAGGTAAGGGATATTGTCATTATTATGGTACGGGATTGTAAGGGATGGTAAAGGATGTTATTTCTTCGTAAATGATATTATTTCTTTTGATATCATTATACCGAAATATTGATATGAATTTTATTGTGAAATTTTTACCTTTTCGTTTCGAGGTTACTATTCACGTATACGGCACTATTCACGTATACGACACTATTCATGTATATGGCACTATTTACGTATATGACATTATTTACGTATACGGTACTATGTAAGAATACGAAGTACTATTCACAAGTTACTATTCACGAATTACTATTCATGAGTTACTATTCATGAATTACTATTCATGAGTTACTATTCACAAGTTACTATTCATGGGGTACTATTCACGACAAAATTGGTTTCTTTTTCTCACGAAATTATCGTTGATTTATGAATCTTACTCTTGAAATTAAATGCAGTTGTTGATAATATTGTTTTTATTATCATATATAACATTTTTATAACCCTAATGATGATATTTCTCTTTGACTTGAGTGTAAAGATGGGTAGATTATTGGTATAATCATGACTATGGGTTCTCTTTGGCCAGTAGTGCAAAGATGAATTGTTGACTGGTATGATCATGACCATTGAATTTATAATTGAATATCTTTAGCTTAAGGGCAAAGGTGAATTAATCAACATGGTTATAATTATTGTTTATATAAATTCTGAAATGATTATATATTTCTTTGAGATATTAATATCTTTGGCCCGTAGTGCAAAGATGACATGTTGTTGAATATCTTTGTCTTGTAGTGCAAAGATGAATTGTTGATGAATATCTTTGGCCCGTAGTGCAAAGATGACCTGTTGTTGAATATCTTTGGCCTGTAGTGAAAAGATGACCTGTTGTTGAATATCTTTGGCCCGTAGTGCAAAGATGACCTGTTGTTGAATATCTTTGGCCTGTAGTGCAAAGATGAACTATTGATGAATATCTTTGGCCCGTAGTGCAAAGAGGAACTTATTAGTATGATTATGAACCGGAATTGTGATTTGGTATAACCGTGATCTTTGATGTTTCAGGTAAAAACAAGTGATGAAAATTATCTTCGTCCTGGATGAGAAAAGGAATTTGGAACCACAAATATGATTATGAGTTATTTATATGATTGTGGACAAGAACTGTTGATTGATGTTACAGGGATAAAACATTGTTGGTAGACTTTTAACATAGAGAAGATAATAGACATTATGGTCTATTTGACTCTTCTAATGGATTGCTCGTTCCGCTGCAACTATGGTTGAAAAGTTTTATCATCTACTTTATGTTCTAAATCTCTTATTTATTACTGAGGAAAGCTATTGATAATTTAATTATCTTTAGATATGATATTCTTTACTGGGCTATTTGTGCTCACCCTTTTGCTTCACAATTCCTTTCAGGTAATAAGAGTGTAGCTGGGCTGAGCGGAGATAACAGGGGAATAGTGTGATGGTCCAAGACTGTCAAAGCTTCTCAACACATTATAAAACGGCATGACATACAATATATAATTGTATTAAGGACCTAAGATGTGTGTGTAGTATATTATACGTCACTTAATAATTGATTTTGGTGAACAACAATAGGGTGAGGCGAACCCAACTTTGAAAGGGTGTTTTGCTACTACCATACAAGATGCCTAATGATATACAACCTCGTGTTATCATAAGACAGGGTTGTGCACATCCACTTGCTGAGTATATCTACGAGCACTACCTATATAATCTTGGAGTTTGGTTGAAATATAATTTTCAATTGCAGACAGTGGAGATAGTTGTATGTCAAGAGAAGACTCACAATTGGAAAGAACATGATAGTAATCTTCTCATTTTTCTTTGGGGTTAATTGGGTCAACCAAGGATAATTCTCGAGTCATATGATATATATTACAACTTAGATGCATGGCCTCCTATGTACGAAGGTTTTCTTGAGCATTTCCCAAAGATTTTCATTTCTAAAATAGTTATTGATTGTACCTTTATGTAAGGTACTATTGTGAGGTGCTGACACAAGTTGGTGTCCAGAGTCACAGTTGGCATTTAAACTCACAGTATATGTGTTGTCGTATTTTGCACGACAATTGTAGTAATAAAGTTGTAGTTGTTTTCTGTACCATGTATTTGGCGACTCATAATAGGTTGGATGGATTGGACCTATTTTGGGGGCGTCACATCTGACTGTAGTCGGGGTAATATCCACCATACAAGGCACTAGCGCCCCTCAAAACTCAATAATTGTGATAAATCGCCAATCCATCAGCGTCATTATTACCTCACAGTCTAACAAATGGAGAGACTGAGTCTGGTGAAAACAAGGCTCATACAATGCCCTGAGATATCCCTAGGGACAACGACGGGGGAGGATGGAAAAGAACCCCTCAAAGCCCCACCCATGCACAATCGCTTGATAATCAGGATACAAAGCCTAATATGTAGAGTGAATGTTGAACCAGTTCCCTCGAGGCTGCGTAAAGCTGGGAACCTACATCACAGAAAAGGATCAACATCAGAATCCTTTACTTCTCATCAATAGGAAAGAAGGAAAATCAAAATCCAGCTTGTACCTTGTTTGCATGCAAGTAAACTGAGGGGTGTCGACTCAAATCACCTAGAAGCTCTGGGATCACCTCGTGAATGCCTGGGAAATCCCTACGGCGAACAGGAGCAACAGGAGCAGGGTCCGCAATCGGTACATCCTCCTCCTCGTCATAATAAATACGGAATAATAAATAATGGAACCAGGTCCGGCGTAAACGCACAGACAAGATATTCCGACAGAATAATAAATACGGAATAATAAATAATGGAACCGTGTAAAAGGCGTAAACGTTACGTACGTGATATTCCGGCGAATAATAAAGAACGGAATAATAGAAGAATTTCACCATGTATGCAGTACTTCATATAAACAAGTTATTCCAACATAATAATAAGGAATGGAATAATAGAAGAATTTCACCAAGTATAGGGTAGCCCACGTATACAGGTTATTCCAACAGAAAAATAAAAAATGGAATAACAGAAGTTCTCTTCATAAATACAAAAGAAATAACACCCCTTACCATAAAAGGAACTGGATATAGAAGTAGTGAAGTAGCAGAATACTCTTCTTCTTTCTCTCTATAATTTCTCTCTTTAGAGTTTCAGTGAATTCGTAAGAAATAATGAAGGAATGAGCTTCTATTTATCGAAGAATGGATTGAATAGTAACTAATTCCTGAACGGTCCAGATTGATTTACTTTTAAACGGACGGTCCAGATTGATTTACTATTAAAACTTAAAGCAACGGTCCATACTGATTCACTATTAAAACTTTAAACCAGCGATCCATACTGATTCACTATTAAAACTTTAAACCAACGATCCATATTGATTTACTATAATAAATTCAACCAACGGTCTGAAAAATTAGCACAACTCCTCATGGAATAATATTGTACCCAAAAATAATTTGGACCGAAAAGAAATATATTGTTCGGGTGAATAGTACCCCGTAAATAGTAACTCGTGAATAGTAACTCATGAATAGTAACTCGTGAATAGTAACTCATGAATAGTAACTCGTGAATAGTAACTCATGAATAGTAACTCCTGAATAGTAACTCATGAATAATAACTCGTGAATAGTAACTCGTGAATAGTAACTCATGAATAGTACTCCGACACAAAAAGTGTCCCGAATATCCGATTGAACAATATAACCTCCAGACATCAATTATCATCGGAATAGATGTTGATTTCTACTAACACAAATAATTTCAACACAATGAAACTATCAAATTCATCTTTAATCAACACAAACTTATTCATCATTAATATTATAACTCACAATATTTAACAACCAGGTTGTTCCCAGGAAAGAGGGGGCTTTCCAATAAGGATTTCTCCCTATTGGCGCGCAATTAGGTGACCAAACCTCTCATTGACAGAACTTCTAGACATTGTAAATATTGTAATTTAATAATATGAATAACTTTATCGTCTCAATTATTGATTTAATAATATAACATATAATGCAGATGATACTGACAATAATCGAATCAATAATATGAGAGATATGATGCAGCAATAATTGAGTATAACTGAGTTACTTCTCACGTAAGCATCAATAATCCATACCGTGTGCTACTATACAACCACGCGTATTACTATACTTTTACTACCGAGTAGTTCAACAGTATTAACGGTAAAACTTCCGCCGTTATTTTTATAAAAATATTTTTGTCGTTTTCTCAATCCGACAATAATTCCTTTATAGGGTCCACCAATGATTGCGTCGTTGTACGAATATTCCCTACTAAAATGAATATTCCCCGACCAATCGAATATAATACAACTTGCATACTTTGCAAAATTTATAAATACTACCCACAATTATAACATTATCTCAAATCCACACCATAATATTCAAAAAAATATTTCGAGAAAATTAAATCTTTATTCGTAAAATTTGGGATTTTACACACATCACTGGGTCAATGTGCAAACCTTTTCTCGATTGAGTTGGTGCAACCATTTAAAAATACCAACTAGCGACTCTTATAGTCCAATCGTAGACATATACATGTCAGACCTTTTCACAACTTGTTTTTTCAAACAAATCTCACCTAACATGAGAACACCAAAAGATAAAAACATAAAAGGGATAATAAAAATCCCGACGTCGACACTAACGGTAAAACTTTTGCCGTTGTTTTTATAAAATGATATTTATGTCGTTTTCTAACTCCGACAGTAATTTTATTGTGGGGTCCACGAATGACTGTGTCATCGTACGAATATTCCGTGATAAAACGAATATTTCCCGACCAATCGAATATTTTATAACAACTTGCTTACTTTGCAAAATTTGTAAATATTAACCATAACTATAACATTATATCAAATCCACACCTTAATACTTAAAAAAAATATTTCAAAAAAATTAATCTTTATTCTTAAAATTTGGGGTCTTACATAAGCATCAATAATCAAAGATACTGTACAATACTGTGTGCTACTATGCAACAACGTATTATTACTTTTACCACCGGATATTTCAACAGTTTAACAGTAAAACTTTCGTCGTTATTTTTATAAAAAGATATTTTTGTCGTTTTCTAACTCTGATAGTAATTTCGTTGTGGGGTCCACCAATGATTATGCCATCATACGAATATTCCCTGGTAAAATGAATATTCCCCGACCAATCGAATATTTTATAACAACTTGCTTACTTTTCAAAATTTATAAATATTACCCACAACTATAATATTATATCAAATCCACACCTTAATACTCAAAAAATATTTCGAGAAAATTAATCTTTATTCATAAAATTTGGGGTCTTACAACCTTCCCTTCTTATGAAATTTCATCCTTGAAATTGGCGTACGTACCTGGTATGTCGAAGAGGTGAGGATACCTCGTCAGATTCTAACTCTTGAGGTATAACCTTTGAGCGTATAATATGATCCTTCTTATTCAAGATTTTAATAGGTATCTCCTCATACGTTAAATCTTCTACGATCTCTTCTAGTTCTAATTTAATAATGTGGTTTGGGTCATCCACATATTTACTTAATATCGATACGTGAAAAATGTTATGAACACGCGACATACTTAGCGGTAAGGTGAGTCTAAAGGCCACAGGTTTTACTCGATCGAGGATTTCAAATAGACCAATAAAATTGAGGGTTGAGATTTCCTCTCTTTGTCGATTCTTGCTTCTAAAATAATGCCTTCTTGCACCTTCTTCTTCACATTCATCAGCTCTGAGTCTACAGCTTGAGCGACTTTAACTTTATCGATTAAAGTCAGTTCTAATCGTATATTCGCTATCTTCACGTAGGTTCTTAGAGTCTTTAACTTTATCTCCATCTTTTGTAAGTCGTACAAAATGGGTCGTTGTGTTAACAACGTCACACTTGTAACCGCAGACGATCTTCTACTCAACTCGTCAGCTATCACGTTCGCTCTTCCACAATGACATTGAATGGTATGGTCGTAATCTTCAATGGCTCGAGCCAACGTCTTCGGCTCGAGTTACGTTAGTTTTGGGTGAAAAAATATTTAAGGGTTTTAGAAATGGGTTTTGTACTGGTGTCAATACAAAATTTGATTTCACGCTCTGGGGGTAGGCCAGGAAGTTCTTCGGGGTATACGTCAGGAAATTTATTAACAATAGAAATATCATTCAAAACTGTGACTCTCATCCAAGACATGGATAGCACCTCACATTTATAACTATCAACTTGCCACCGTTATTCACGGCGTTCCCTATAGAAAGTCTAGCTTCAGTGCATCCCACACAAGGAAGTCATCAGTGAAAGGTTCGAAGCTTTTTTTATACGGCTTGATATGACAGTGATTAACTTTAGTTATTTGGTTGCTTGAATTCTCATAACTGGTTGGTTAGGAATATGAAGACTAATTACCTTACAAAATCAATTAATTTTAGCATGATGAGTAGTTAACCAGTCGATTCCTAAAATCATATTAAAGGCAAGTATTTTCAAAGAGATAAGATCGACAGGTAACGTGAGGGTATAGATTTGAATTAAACAAGATTTATAAATGGTGGATGTAGCGAAGGTTTCTCCTAATGGAGTTTCAACCAATAAGTCAAAGTCTAACTTCTCTGGGGTTAAATTTAAACGTTGAGCGCAAGTAGGAGAAATAAAAGTGTGGGTAGTACCGATATCAAATAAGGTATAGACTTCACAAGAGTTTATGATTAACTTACCCATGATAACTTCATTCGAGTTCCTCGACAAACGCTCTCACTTAAACTATCGGCTTTGACTTGTCTAGGACATCCTTTGGCGTCCCCATCCCAACTAGACTTGACTTCACTACACGACAAAATCTAGCGAAATGACCTTCTCTTCCACAATTGAAACACGCTTTGGGTTGCTGCGTACAGTTTGGACGGATGTGTCCCTCTTGTCCGCATTTGGAACATACGACCGGTGGTCGTTCTTCTTCCTTTGAAATGGGTGATGGTGCTGTTGTCTTTCCATCATTATTGAACCTTCTCTTCTTGAAGTGTGTTGTTGGTGTTGGTGTGTCGTTTAGATTAAATATCTATTTCATTTCAGTATCCTCGTTAGGCAGGATATTCATATGATATGATGTGAGCCTAGGAGCCACGAGATCTAAGATCCTACTTGTGACGCCCCCAAATTCAGACCACACTTGTCTCAAATTTGGTTGTTACCTACTAACTCTAATAACATACTAAAATCATCACAACGGAATAATGGAATAAATTATATTGTTAAAATATAATTATTCTCGTCCCAAGGGTTCGTAACTTCAACATCTCATACATACCTTAAATAGAATTAAACATAGTTTAGACATAACTAATACATAATACAATATTTCTTAACATAGTCATAATGTTTCTAATTAAAAAAATACGAAGCTACTACGTAGCTTTTCCATTACCCTTATCAATGCCCGAGGGTCCGCCTTGCTCTGCCTTAACTGAAATGTTTTTAGGGAAAGCAAGAATGAGCAATAAGTTTGCCCAGCAAATAATATAGCAATAAGGGTGCTCAATATAGTTTTAGCTTCTCAAGGGTGCAACAATAATCATAGTTCAAAGATAGCAAGAAGTATCAATGGTTCTCATCAATAGTTGCTAAGGACAGAAAATATCAAAAAGATTCAGCAGTTAATCAATTCAAGATTTCAAAGTAATGAATACTGAGCAGTCACTAAGGACTATGAACTTCTCCTAGAATTAACAGTAATAAAGTGATAATCCTACAAAACGAGTACAACAGGTGATCAGCCTAAGGTACCCTATGTCATGCATAACATTTAATCATACTCATGTGCGCACGTCGGCCTCCCGACAAATATATAATTCCCCTTCCAAGAAGGTTGTTCATCTCAGTTATAAGAGTCTGCACCAAGTTAATTTGGTTTGGATAGTTTTTTTGATCATATACCAATAGTCTAGCCGAATCAATGGCTTAGACAACTTTCTTTAAAAATATATACATGAGTAATTATCATCTGAAATCAAGGTTCAAAAACTATAAGCAATTTCATCTCTAAACTACGAAGTAGTAAGTTATAAGGTATGAATTATACTTTAAAAGATATACTTGTACGATAAATAATAGCACAAACTCAAGTAATGCTCAATAAGGAGTAGGGTTCGAGTACTTTCCTCAAGCGTAGTTTACCAAAGTAAAGCTTAATACCACTCCAATGAACTATAATATCCTATTCATGTATAATCACATTAGTTATACAAATTCAAAATATACACCCACTATCTATGACACACAGGTGAAATTTATAAATACTAATCATATATTGCTAGTCTTCTCTTAGTCTTATGATCTTATATGATGTTACCACATAGCATGAAAATCAGTTTCTCATACACATGACATTTAAAGAGCATAGTTTGCCATCACAGTTTGACTTAAGGTTGTAAACACTTATCCAACATAGGGTTCTTCCATTAACATGCTTATTGACACATGAATATTGTACTGGACATATATTACAGGTTAATGTAACAATATAGGCATGCATCAGCTCTCAAATTATTTACAGAAAATAGATCTCACTACAAGGTGGTATGATTTTGCGCCTGTTAGGCTTTAGGGACTTAGCAATGGCATTCTGTTTGTCACACGGCCGCACCAGAGTTGAGCTTTTGCTCTTCCTGGATCAGTCTTATGATAACAACCCTTAGCATATTAGCATGTTAAAGGGTCTCACATGCTTTTACAGTGATCCTACACTTATTCTTGGTATGTTATGGTTTTCACTTAGGATTTCAAATGAGTTAAGGCCAATCAAGATCATGAAATTACAAAGTCTAAAATGTCCGCCATGCATGCATGTGAGGTAGTCATGAAATCAATTAATATGTATGTTTACAAAGGTTCTCATCCTATATGCATAACTAGTATTAATTAGTTCCTCAAAACATTTCTAACACATGCTTGAGTAACTTTCAATGTGTTTATCCAAATGAGCATATGTATGAAATATGTGTGGCCATATAAGAAATATAAATTATACATGTTCTAAGTTTAGAATGTGCACCACATCATATTTATTAAATTATAACACATCCAAGTTTGTTCTTAAAGTTATTTTAAACCAATTGGAATTACATCTTAGTACACGCATATAATCTTGAATCACATTTCATGTGTAGCTAGATCATGTGAGCATATTTACAAAATCAGAATTCAAAGTTCGATAGTTTCATCAAAGCCTATTTTCAAAACTATCTCTTTCTTTAGTACATGCATACTAACCTCAATCAACTCATTCATGTTATGCCAAGGAACCTAAATCTTCATGTTAAACTTATTTCCATGCATGTTTAATTCATATCAGTATGCTAGAATTAACTAGATTGAAAACAGAAATCGAAATCACATCTTGGGGAATTAAGCACTTGT
The DNA here is from genome assembly GCA_020205615.1 of Panax quinquefolius. NCBI lineage: Eukaryota > Viridiplantae > Streptophyta > Magnoliopsida > Apiales > Araliaceae > Panax > Panax quinquefolius. The sequence continues at coordinate 51,849,474 of CM035152.1, read as the reverse complement.
TACTGCTCGAACTTCTGAGGAGCGCAATTTGCGCCCTACCTTGGGCGATTAGAATGCCTCTATTTTAGTAGAGCACCCAACCATACTTAAAATTTCTTACAAAAAAGGTTTAACATCAATAACATTGCTACCATGGATACATGTAAGTTCATACAACTCAATTACATTCCATATTCGGATCAATTAACAAGTATCCAAGAAATTTTGGTATTCTTAGAAATTAAAATCAGAAACACAGTGCTAAGGATTATACCTTAGTGAAGTTGAATTTAAAGCATGTTGTTGAATGCTTCTCCAATGCTACTATACTTATATTCTAATTGCTCTCAACAGAGAATTTGTGAAATCATGTTTTGTGAAGTGAAGACTCTCATTTATAGGAAAATTATTAACCAAGCAATGATTTTGCCCAAAAATTACAATTGAGGGAAGAAAGAAGAAGATGACGGACAATGAGAGTTTGGTGGAAAGCATCCACTAACTCCACCCCTCTCCATCCTTTTAGCCATCATCATCCCCCCTTCTAGTCTTTTTGAGTTGTTGAGTTTCAAGCAACAATGGGGAGAATACGCCATTGGCCTCAACACGCGAGGAAGAAAAGTGACTATTATAATGGGACACTTTCTCCTAATACCCAGCATTCGATTAAAAAGCGCTCAATTTATTTTCTCTTTGGTCCCCTCGTATAACTTTAATGTACCAATATTGCTACATAATGAAAAGTTAAGAATTATATATGCACCCAAATCATATAATCCATGTACATTTGTCTAGTCTAATTAATATTATAGCGTATATGGGCACAATTTAATTGGTTACTAATAATTCAGTATTTCCTTTTATTATTTACTTACACATCAGTATTGAAATAAACATTTTAATAATACATATTTATTTACTCCCATATTTTAGAATACACATTTAATTGTCTCATCACACATGATGAGGTAACAAAACTTATCTAAATCAACTTTATGATTTAATTACTTTTACTATATAGTTTTTTATAGCATTGTCCACAATCAAATGTCACACCTCATTTAATCTTATGCAGTAAGTAATTATATGATACTACTACCCACATTACACATAGTGACATGAAATAATATTTAATAATAATGTTCACATTAATAATAATGGTAACTGATCCATTATTTTACTCATTCTTTATTAATGCTAACAAACCATCTTTATAACTCATGCACACAGTGGAACTTATTTTCCAAGTCTTACTACCCGGTAGCAATTGCTACTGGCTTTTATAATCTGAGAGTGGTGTATTTGCGCCACTGGGAATTTCTCAGACTTAGTCACTGCTGCAATTAGTTCATATTCTAAATTATTTAGTCCCTTCATTTAATAGATAGTACACTCATTTTATTATCTTGCCACACTAGACAATTAATTATATTTATGTAAATTACTTTACTCCTTAGTATTCTATTACTCACAATAACAATTAATTAATAATATAATATTAATTAATTATTCACTTCTTAATTTATTTATTCCTTAATTAAATTAAACCACTTTTTATTTTCCATTCTCATGCCACATAAGGCATTCCCTGATCTCATCACAACTTTACATTTTTCTTAATTCTCATAAATTCAATTTGAATTAATTGAATTACTCATCTCATGACACATCAATATTTTTATTCAAATAAATATTTATTTTCTTATTATATCAAAATAATATTTATTCATGAAATTCATGATTCTTACACAGCTGACGGATCTAGATCTGGTTCCCATGATGGACCTTTTTCAGCTGTACAGCTAGCTTGTAAATTATTTATGGTGTTTGTACATCCTTCGATGGCTTTCATGCCCATAAGGAGCCCGACACTTATATGTATATTATTTTGTCGAAGATGTTTCGCATCTCGAGAATAAAATCAAATCCAGCCAAATACGAAATAAAATGGAAGTATCAAAGGTCTCAATTACTATGTGAGCATAAGGGTTTGAAAACCAATTTTTAAAACATCATTTCTATATATATGGCTTAAAATTAAACTATTATGCAAATCAAACCCTTTGTATGTAGGTGCACACGAGGCATAACACTACTTCCAAATAATGCACTTAGGGAATTAGGGAATTGGGGAATTGAAAAGACGCGGTAACCGTATTTTCACGAAAGTTGGGGGGTGCCTAACACCTTCCCCCGCTTAATCAAGCCCCCGAACTCTATGAATCTCGATTTTCAAGGCTTGTTAAACAGAGTCCAATAATTGGTCCTATGTGCAAACCTTTTCAAATTCGGTTGAGTTGGTATAACCATTTCAAAACTACCAACTTGAGACTCTAAATTTTAAATCGTCAACATTTTGTGTTTGACTCTTTTCAAACTCGCCCTTTCAAATAAAATTCAAAACAATAGAAAACATAAAGGGTAAAAAGAGGAATTCCAAGAAAGGAAATTTTCGACGTCGACAGGTGGCGACTCTGCTGGGGACAGTAGAGGGCTTAATACGCATTTCAAACTTTTTAAAAAACCCTTCTTATTTACTTATGTGTGAATGTTGTCTTTACATTGAATGGATGTGAATGAATGCTTTATTTACTGCACTTTAGTGCCTCACACAATCTCTACATGTTGTATTAGTGCTTCGCACAATATCATCATTTCATACGCTGAGACACGATGTATGTGAACGTATGTTGTATGATTCCTCAACCATGAGGCAAACCCATCGGTTTTTGATTACTAGACTTAACGGAGAATAATCTCGCGAGGCTCAGGAAAGGCACCACTCAGATCCGTTCCAATTGAAAAATCAAATTAACTTCTCATCTAGTAAATTGCGATGATTTGGGGACCTTCATGCCGAAAAGCCGCGAGAGTAGCCTAAGATAGGGCAACCTCTGATAAACCAAATGCGAAGGGGAGTCTCTTCATGCCTTTCCCTTTAAAATCATGTAAATTCTAATTCAATGTATTCCATGTAAATATAAAAGAAAAATGTTAATATACATTCCATTCCATTTCAAAAAATGTCATTCTATCCTGTCATAAAAACAACTGACATATGTTTTATAGGAAAATATTAAAAAACTCCTAAAACAAATACATTGCATAGCACGCAGACTATTAGTGTTTACCAAGACTAAACTACATAATCTTTTTATAGGAAAATAATTGGTCCTGTTACCCGTTCAAAGTCCAAAAAGGCACTAAGCCCACCTTTAGATGTGCCTGCAAGTGCCCAACCTGAATCTATTCCTGTTTCTCGAGAGGAGTTCGAGGGACTAAGAAATTAGATAGCAGAATTAGCTGTCTTTTTAAAAGAGTAAAATAAGCAGACTCAAGGTCAACAAATACCCACTCAAACAGAATAAAGGGAGAAATTCAGGGTACTTATAAGAAAGAAAAGGAAGTACAGATACCCGAACTTCAAATCCATGAAAAACCTAATAAAACCCCTGAAATCACCAATCTTAAAGAAGATCAAGAAATTGGTGATATTCAAAAGAAATTGCAACAAATGGAAGAAACCATCCGGTCTGTAAGACCCCAAATTTTATGAATAAAGATTAATTTTCTCAAAACAAAATTTTAAGTATTATGGTGTGGATTTGATATAATGTTATAGTTGTGGGTAGTATTTATAAATTTTGCAAAGTATGCAAGTTATCATAAAATATTCAATTAGTCGAGGAATATTCGTTTTTACAGGGAATATTCGTACGACGGCACAATTATTGGTGGACCCCACAATGGAATTATTGTCGGAAAGAGAAAACGATAGAAATATCTTTTTATGAAAATAACGGTGGAAGTTTTACCGTCAAACTATTGAAACACCCGGTGGTAAAAGTACAGTAATACGCGTGGTTGCATAGTAGCACACGGTATTGATTATTGATGCTTATGTGAGAAGTCACTCAGTTTTATTCAGTTATTGCTACAGTAATTACTGCATAGTATCTCACATTATTTGATTCAATTATTGTTGATATTTTATATATTATTAAATCAATAATTGAGACGATACAATTATTCATATTATTATTTACAATATTGACGATGTCTAGAAAGTTCTGTCAAGGAGAGGTTTGGTCACCTAATTGCGCGTCAATAGGGAGAAATCCTTATTGGAAAGCCCCCTCTTTCCTTGGAGTGATCTGGTTGTTAAATATTGCGAATAATAATAATGATGAATAAATGTTGTTAAAAATATTGCGGGGATGTTATGAAGTATTTGTTATAAATATTGGCGTATTATTTGGACCCTCATTTACCCATTTTTCAAAATAATCGGTAGAAAGTTATTCAGTATATTTTTATATAATAAAGGTGAGACCACATGTGGGGCCCACGTATGGAAGAAATGATTTTGGAAATGGGGGGGGGGATAGTATATGTAAAGGGGAGGGAATATATATGTTAGGAATAAGCATGTAAATGATATTCCTACTTATGTATGATTTGATTATGATATAAATGAATGAATATGCAAATATGCTTGCATTAAGAAAAGTTGTAACGTCCTTTGATAGATAATAAGAACATATGTACAAGGACTTAGAATAAATTGATCAAATATGTTAGGTTGATCCTACATAAGCAAAACAGCTTTGTAAAGTCCTTAAAAAGAAATGATGTACAAGGACTATAAATATAGAAAGATCAAGCTTGTTAGGTTGATCTTATAATGTAATAGATAAGCTTGTCTGATCGTCGAGCACTGCACCAGAAATCATAGTCTTCCAGGAGAGTCAAGGAAAAATCGAGAGCTATCAAGCGTAATCGTGATCGCAAGATAGTAAATCTCAGAGTTCATAGACTGCCAGGAGAGACGAGGAAGGATTGTAGGGTGTCGAGAAGAGCATCCTCGAAGTCATTGTCTGCTGAGGATGTCATGTTCAGAATTGTAGAGACAGCCTGTCTATGAGCCGACTGAGCATCTGCCAAAGCCAAGTCAAGAATCGTAGACTACACTCGGAGTCGTAGAGTCTACTGATCAATTCAGAGGCAGAGATCGTAGTTGAGCAAGATCAGATGAAGACAACGAGCATAAAGATAGAAATCGTAGAGTGTCAAGATCTAATCTCAGAGTCATAGTGTCTGCACAACCCAAGGCAGAATCGTAGAGTGCAGAACTAAGGCTTCAACAGATGTGCTCACAACGCCAAGGAAGAATCGTAGAGCAAACATGATTCTCAATAAATGAGCACTCCCAGAATATCTAGAATAATGAAGCCTCTGGTCTGAGCTGCAAAGATACATTCCACCTAAGGGAAACCGGAGAGCACTCAACAAATGGCATGCAAGCTAATAGAAGATCTAAGCACCAACTCAATCAACATACAGATTGAGTTGTGAAGCCATTCAAGATGAAGTCTTCCACAAGTTGATCAGAAGAAGACTTCAGTCAAAGAAACTGACTAAGGAAAGTCAGCAAATGCAGTAGCTATCAAGTGAACAGAAGATAACAATCTTGGAAGTAACTAGGATCGTAGTGTTTTCCAAATAAAGAAAGAACTGATGGAGTGTACACGAAGATACTGGTCATCTTTTGAAGAACAAGGCTAAAGTGATTAAGCACAGGGTCAGTCCATTGATGATAAGTGAACGGGAGATCACAAGAAGAAAGCGAGCTAGGCATGCCACAAATCTGAAGTGTCTTGCTATTCAGAAGCGGCCAGAACAAGGAACAAGCCATCGATTATGCGAGATCGACAAGCAAACAAAAGTGTTGAAGCACTGCACAAGAGAAGGAAGAGGTGTTCTACATTGAGGATCCAATTAACACTCTTCAGGATCGTATTGTTGTCTCAACCGGTCGATGAGCAACATTCAACATAACACTACGATCAGGTCCAAGAATATGCATCAGAATCGTAGAGTTCGGTCATCTGAAGATTGAAGCATTAGCAACGGTTTAATCTGAAGAGTGATATTCGAATATGGCCTATTGAGAGCATCGATGCAAAAGGACAGATACTGACATTCTAATCAAGAAGTCAGAAAGGAGAAATAAAGAAGACTACCTGCCCGAGGCATCAAAGTGACATCTCTAACGGGGTAGGTGAAATAGTAGACTACAGTGTCAGAAAGATGAAAAAGGGAATGTCATGTCACATCTGCAGTCTACATCAAATAACTCGAGATTTGCGAGGTAATTCAAACTACTTTCAACGACTATATTCCAACGGGAAGATTGGGAAGGAGTATATATCAGTAAGAGCTTCAAAGATCAAAAAGTCGCTGATGTTAAAAAAGTTGCTGAGGTTGGAGAGATGGTGGACTGACCAAAATAATGTAAAATAGTGAGTGATCAATGAAGGTCCAAAAGCTCACTCTACGATCCACCAAGAACACTTAGAGATAAATAGAGTAAAAAGTAGAAGTAAGAGTTCTACGATGTAGAAGTGAGAGTTCTACTACAAGAAGAGTGTTCTAAACTGCCAAGAGAAAGAATAGCATCAATATCATCTTGATGTCTATCATGGGAAGACTATAAGTACCAGAGAGAAGAGCTTACAGTCATCTTACACTTTGTCATATGTAGAAAAAGGTTACTATAAGGCAAGTGAAGATATGAATCTAAAGTAGTTCACAATAATTACTTGAATCTAATATAGCTTCTTCTTTTGTTCATTATCTGTTAATAAATACTTACATAGATCTGCTACTGCATGGAATCTCAAGTCATAATGGTGATGTGGTAGTTAAATGTACAAATGCTTCTATGCAATTCCTTGAGAGATCAACCTAAATTTTTCAATCTTGAGATTTATTGATTCTTACTTTTCATTCATTTCAAGAATTTAATTATGTGGAAATTATGATACTTGCAAGTGACAAGAGGAATAGATATCTTTGTATCGATTCTTATTCTCTGAGTAATTTTGAACAGTTTTGTATATATATAAAAAAAGGTTATTTAAAGGAGTTAATTTATTAAATTTGTTTGCCCATTTAACTTGTGGTTTTGATTAGCTCTTTCGAAGTAGTTGATCATTTAATGAGTGGTTATATTTGTAAAATAAACTTTGAGGCCATTCTAAAATCTGATGTTCTTTATTAGAATTGTTGTAGATTCTCTCATTATTGCAGTCTAGAGGATATACACTGGTGAGTGTAACGCCTCGAAATCTGGTATATTTTCACACCCGGATTCCGTACGTCACGATCCCATCTCTTTCCAAACATACATCATTATATAGCTAAATATAACAACATACATTCTCAAATCCTAGGTTCTAATACATTATAACCTTATTCATTACAAATAATGATAATTACATTATTCTTTACATCTTACACGAGTGACTTTTATCCACCACCAAGGATACATAACAGTTCATTAAACTATTCTATAGTTTAATTACATTATTCTACATTATAAGTCTTTACTTGATCTTTAGGCTCATTCATATATTGAATGACACTTTGTCTGGATACTGATCATCTTGATCTTTACGGGATCCTTAAGTTCTTTCTAACATCGTTCGCTAAAAATGTGTTTATTTAAAGCAAGTGTGAGCATTCAATTGCTCAGCAAGTCATAGCAGTTGAATAAACAACTTTAAGAATTTAAACATTCTTTTAAGACTTCAATAACTGAACAAAGGTTATGAAGTAGCTTGAATAATAGGAATAATCTCGATTCCTATCATTTTAAAACATTAATCACATTCACTTTAAAATACTTTCATTCCTCTATCTTTTCCATACACATTCTGTCTGTCTACAATCATTAGCACAAACTTAACAATAACGGTTCATGTATAAATAGAATATTTTCATATTGAACAGTTCAATCACAGAACAGTTCATCTTATAGAAACACCAAAGTGTTCAAATTGTGGCTCAAGGCCTCATGCGTTCTACCACCTTGTACAAATAACACACATTTGCACATAGACAGAACTTCTCAAGTTCAACATCTGAGAAGTTTAAGAATCTAGCATTCATTTAAAATATAAATGAAGTTAGGAAACTTGCCTTATGTATAGCTACAGCTTATAGTTTACGCTGAACTGTTTACCGCAGTCCCTATATAACACATAAAGAAATAGCACATACACCAATTAGTCATATACTTGACTTTACGCATTGGTTTAGTTAACTTTACTTTTTAGGATTCGCGTTCTTATAACCTAAGTTTACGCGATTAACTTCCTTTACTACCGGTTTACGGCTTCATGACATATGGAGATGTCTTACTCATACATTAATCATCTTTGATGATTTACATTCTTATCTTCTTCTTATACTCTTCTAGGACTCAGTACACATTGTGTCTCTACTAGTAGTTCATATGGTACTCTGAGTGGTTTCCCACAAATAACCAACAAACAAGTTCTCGCCTTATCTACACTGTCATCACAGTAAGTTAGATCGGTTGCCAGTTTCGTATATACCTCCGCTCTCTGAAGGAATTTTTTAGCCCAGCTCCCATATGTCAACCATCAAAGGTAACGATTGTACTACAACCTAACTTATCCGAACCATTAAACTATAATGTTCGTTATGTAAATTTCTTATTCCTTATGGCTTTCTAGAAACTAAATGTTATACCTCAGGATTCATTCTTTATCTTCTAAGTCATACAGTCTTTTGTATACTCAGAACGATCATTCAATATCTATTCTACGCATTCATAGCGTTAAGCATTTTACATTACCTTATTCTTATCTTACAACGTCTGGTTCATTCAACTCGGAACGTCATCCAAGTTAATCATTAACTCGACTTCTTTACGTTATACAACATTGTCTTTGATTCTATTTCTTTACCGTTCACAGGTTTAATCATTGATCTTCATTACTCTACGGTCAAACCATACATGAGGTGTAGGTTCTATCTATTTAATATTTGTGTACACTTAACCTTCACGTCGGTTAAAGTGTTTAACGCTTACGTTTCATTCTAACATTCTCCATCCAACTCACATTCGGCTTTCATTAATCTTATTACTGTTCGCTACGGCTTTCTTGATAATTCATATCTTTCTTACTACCTTTGTCAACGTCAAAGTCATACAACCAATGTATACTTAGAACGTTCACCAGACGCAAATACGACTCACGAGAATCATTTATGTATTCAGCATTCACGTTACTCGTCTCATAATTCTATTCAACCTTCACCCAAGGTTTTAATCGCTCTGATTTGTTATCCAATACATGAACCCCACGTTCATTATTCTTTCTTAATGTCGAAGCCATACGGTTTGTTGTATGCTAAGACCAATCGTTCATCATAACTGCTTTGCGTTTACAGTGTCTATATGCTTTACATGTAACTCTCATTACAACATAGCATTGAAATGTTTTTCATCGCCCTCATCACTAAACATCTAAGGAATCACAATAATAGCAATCCCCCACGTTCATTTTATCGCGACTACGGTCCCCGGATATCAGTTCTGTAATTTACCGCTTAAATTCTTTGTCTTTTAACCCCGTTCAATCTTTCCATTCAACCTTTAATAAAGGTTTAAATCACTTGATTAAGTGTTATTTTACGCGAACTATATGTTCTTTATCTTCCCTTACATTTCCCCCAAGAGTTGAGCAGTTAAAAGCTTCTCTCTGGGCTTTGCCCTGCAACGGCGCTACGGCGCCGGTCCCTTCCTTTTCCTCGCGCTGCAGAACCACTCAGTATTAACTAACTACCCAGGTTGGCACTGCGGTGCCGCCTCCTAAGGCATGGCTGGCGCTGCAGCGCCAAGCCTCAATCCTTGAAAAAAATTTCTTAAGTCTTTTACATACTTGAGACGCTTACTTTGCAATCCCATAACTTCTTCGTTATAACTCGGAACGAGGTCGTTCCAAAGCCATTCTCTTCCTTATCTTACATACTTCAATTACCCTCAAACATAAATTCATTCTAAATCCATTAACATGACATTCGATTGGCTTAATCTTCATCATTCGTTTATTTTACGTTATTAACGTTCTTCGTTCGATCGTCCGTAATTCGGTCATCCGAACTCAGAACTTGTTCGTTTCTGAGTCCATGACTCACGTTTTCTACATTATCTTACTTTCTTATGAAACCCTACACGTTCGGGTTTATTTACATACTTTCTACTTCTCGTTCATCTTTTACGCAATTTTCGCCATATATAACTTCGTTATAGCCAAGTTTTAATCCGTTCTTCATGAACTTTTCTACTGTTCCTAACCAAGCAATAAGCATCTAACTTATACGCGATAGTTTTAAACTTGTCCATCAACAACAATTATACTACGATGGTTTTAAATTTGTCCATCAACAACGTTCTTCGCGTTCTTCGTTCATTCTTCGTTTTTAATCGATATTTTGATTACGATTTCACTTGTTCATGGAATTTGGTGTTATAAAACACCATTCTTTACTAATTTCACCGAATCGTTCGTATGATTCATTCAAATCGTTTAAATTCATTACGAAACTTATACTTCCTTAAGAAATTTATAAACTAAACTTCTAATTCTTATTTCTTCTTTTTCATATGATTTCAACAATATGAAATCATTCTTAACATCTTTTACTTCTATTCTCATTAAGTTATGTTTCTAACATAGAAAACTTAAAGAAAATTTATATGAGACAAGGTTTTGGATTACCTTTCTCCTTTAATCTTCTTCCATCGGACAAAGTTTTCTCTCGGGCTAGCTTTTCTCTTCCTTTTTCCTCCCATCCGAACTCCCTCTCTCTCTCTCTCTAGTGTTGGTGATTTTTCAAAATCACCAACAAATGATTTAAGGCTTCCTTTTATAGAAAATCAAGGTTAAGGGTAAAATAGTCATTTCACCCCAAAGGTTACTATTCACACCTCCTTACTATTCCATCTCCTTACTATTTACGAAGCTTCTCCTGGAAGCTTTGTGCTTTCGTCTTGTGGAATTCGTCCGACAGTTCGAAAACTGCGATTCTCGAAATCCAAATATTTTTGGATATTTCATCTTTCATTTACCGATTAACTTATACGTATTCTTCGGATCTCTAAAAAACTGAAAAACACTTTTTGACGTTAAGCATTTTCCTTCACGTTTTCCCTTAACGTAGTTAAGCGAATGAAAAGTACATAACATTACTTTTCATCATTTTTATTTCGTCTGATTTCTGCACGTTTTTCGAAAAAAAACTTTTATCGGCTTACTTAACGTTTCACGATATATTATCGTCAAATCTTTCGACAGAATGTCATCCCGACATACTGAATTCTCAGAAAGTCTTAGGTTATTCAAACCCTAACCCTTAGGGTTTCGTCGGATGAATAGTGCCTATTTCGTCTTTTTCTCCAAAAATAATTTTTATTTCAAGAAAAAATTTATTTTTGATTTGAAAATTCTTACTCGTTCAGTCTAGCTCGTAGCCAGAATCCTTCCATTTTATAATCATCTTAGGTTCTAGAACGATTAATAAACACATAGCACAGAATATTATTAATAAAAATTCATTTTATTAATAACTAATTCTTTAAACTTAAATTCTGGACAATCCGATTTTTTTGGGTTGTCACAATCATCCCTCCTTATAAAAATTTTATCCTCGGAATTTCTAAAACCACACCCATTCCCAGGTCATCACATTCACCCCTTCTTCACAGAATTTTGTCATCGAAATTTTAGCTTACTCTTCTTCTCAACTTCTCTTCAAAGAAGTTCTTATCTTTCAAACATTCCCTACCCTTCATAACTTGCCAAGAATCATGAAGTAGAAGGAATAAATAGGAATATAAAGATTCCTTTAAAACATTTTATAGTTTTTTTGAAGGGTCAAATCGACCATGAACTCTTACTAGGTTTAACAACATTTCACCGTAAACCCTTCTATCACTGTCAGTTTACAGTCACCAGGAAAGCAAACTACATCTTCCATACGTAGGCGATCAACCCATCGTATAAACCCATTTCAGGGTATGTTCACCTCAGCTTTAATCATTAGATTTCGCACCAAAATAATTTTTTTTGGCATAACTCTTCAAAGAAAGCTCAATTTTCTTATGACATGACATACCATTCGTCTTTGCCAAATCAAATAGCTTAGACCATACCAATAAATTGGACATCAACTTAAAACATTCGTCTAGTCAAATCAATTGACATCGACTACTTCTTTAAATTCTTTTACAGTACATCAAAACATTTTATGACGTCATAATACCGTACTTTTCACAGTACATTGAGGACTTCGTCAGTTTATGACTTCATCATTATACATCATACCATAGCAGGTTATTGATCATAAGATCACATCCAACACTAGGTTCAATTGCATTAATAACTCCATCCTTTTACCATCCTTGCATCAAATGCACTGATGATATAAAATTCAGTTTGATATTTCAAATCAATTTCTGTCTAGCTGAAATAATTAGCATAGACATATAAAGAATAGTTCTTTTTAAAATCCATTGGTTCCAAAAGTTGAACCAATCTTTTATTTCCAAAATGCGCACACATAAGCACGATTTCAATAAACTTCGAAATCTAGCATAACTTGATGACTTGGAATATCCTATTTCTCAATCTTCCTTCATTGTCTTACTTGCGACAATACTTAATCTTCTCTAGCACCTTCAATGCTAAGTCTACTAAAAATAACTCATTTTCAGTCTAAACATTTCTATACCTTAGTATAGTCCATTAACTCACCACACTTTATGTGTTTAGGAACTTTCCACAACCATATGTGTTTATGAACTTATCTTCGTAATATGTAATCCAAGGACTATCCATATGCTTAGGGCTCAGAAACATAGCATATAACTATGAGTCATAAACTTTTCATAAGTATGAGTTTCAAGAACTCGCAACTATCTTATCGTTCTCTACCTATCACACATATACATGAGAAAAGATTCACATTCTCGTCATATACATATTGATAGCGTGACCAAATATTCCAATGATTATCACTATAATAAGCTAAGCAGTTGTTACACCAAAGCACAAACCTTTGCCCATAACAAAGGTTCATACAACTCAGCTATCACATAAGTCTTCAACTGAAATCTTACAACATCTAACATTCTCTTTACTTAATACGAATTTTCTTTAATTCGTATGTTATCCTTTACAACTCAATCTGAGTTCTTTTTTGCATACTACTTCGTAGTACCATTTATTTATAGCATTAGCTATAAATCATCCATCGTTTAACAGAACATCTATTATTACGATTCAATATGATAACGTGGTGATCTTCTTCCTTAATCGTTTTAACTCAACGATTTTCATAACCTTCTCTCTACGATTATAGCCTTAGGTACTCATACCTAAGGTTTATAACCTATCAGCTCTGATACCACTCTGTAACACCCCGAAATCCAATATATTTGCACACCCAGATTCCGTACGTCACTATCCCATCTCTTTCCAAACATACATCATTATATAGCTAAATATAACAGCATACATTCTCAAATCTCAGGTTTTAATACCTTATAACATCCTTCATTACAAATAATGATAATTACATTATTCTTTACATCTTACACGAGTGACTTTTATCCGCCACCAAGGACACATAAAAGTTCATTAAACTATTCTATTGTTTAATTACATTATTCTACATTACAAGTCTTGACTTGATCTTCAAACACATTCATATATTGAATAACACTTCGTTTGGATTCCAATCAGCTTGATCTTTATGGGATCCTTAAGTTCTTTCTAACAACGTTCGCTGAAAATGTGTTTATTTAAAACAAGTGTGAGCATTCAATTGCTCAACAAGTCATAGTAGTTGAATAAACAACTTTAAAAATTTAAACATTCTTTTAAGACTTCAATAACCGAACAAAGGTTATGAAGTAGCTTGAATATTAGGAATAATCTTGATTCTTATCATTTTAAAACATTAGCCACATTCACTTTGAAATACTTTCATTCCTTTACCTTTTCCGTACAAATTCTTTCTGGCTAGAATCATTAGCACAGACTTAACAATAACAGTTCATGTATAAACAGAACATTCTCATATTAAACAGTTCAATCACAGAACAGTTCATCTCATAGAAACACCGAAGTGTTCAAATTGTGGCTCAGGGCCTCATGCGTTCTACCACCTTGTGCAAATATCACACATTTGCACATAGACAGAACTTCTCAAGTTCAACATCTGAGAAGTTTAAGAAATTAGCATTCATTTAAAATATGAATGAAGTTAGGAAACTTGCCTTACGCACAGCTACATCTTATAGTTTACGCTGAACTGTTTACCGTAGTCCCTATATAACACATAAGGAAATAGCACATACACCAATTAGTCATATACTTGACTTTACGTATTGGTTTAGTTAACTTTACTTTTTAGGGTTCGCGTTCTTATAACCTAAGTTTACGCGACTAACTTCCTTTACTACCAGTTTATAGCTTCATGACATACGGAGATGTCTTACTCATACATTCATCATCTTTGATGATTTACATTCTAATCTTCTTCTTATACTCTTCTAGGACTCAGTACACATTGTGTCTCTACTAGTAGTTCATATGGTACTCTAAGTGGTTTCCCACAAACAACCAACAAACAAGTTCCCGTCTCATCTACACTGTCATCACAGTGAGTTAGATCGGTTTCCAGTTTCGTATATACCTCCGCTCTCTGATGGAATTGTTTAGCCCAGTTCCCATATGTCAACCATCAAAGGTTACGATTATACTACAACCTAACTTATCTTAACTTATACGAACAATTAAACTATAATGTTCGTTAAGTATATTTCTTATTCCTTATGGCTTTCTAGAAACTAAATGCCATACCTCAGGATTCATTTTTTATTGTCTAAGTCATACAGTCTTTTTTATACTCAGAACGATCATTCAATATCAATTCTACACATTCATAGCGTTAAGCATTTTACATTACCTTATTCTTATCTTACAACGTTCGGTTCATTCGACTCGGAACGTCATCCAAGTTAATCATTAACTCGACTTCTTTACGTTATACAACATTGTCTTTGATTCTATTTCTTTACCGTTCACAGGTTTAATCATTGATCTTCATTACTCTACGGTCAAACCATACACGAGGTGTAGGTTCTATCTATTTAATATTTGTGTACACTTAACCTTCACGTCGGTTAAAGTGTTTAACGCTTACGTTTCATTCTAACATTCTCCATCCAACTCACATTTGGCTTTCATTAATCTTATTCTCATTCGCTACTACGGCTTTCTTGATAATTCATATCTTTCTTACTACCTTTGTCAACGCCAAAGTCATACAACCAATGTATACTTAGAGCGTTCACTTTGACTTAAATACGACTCACGAGAATCATTTATGTATTCAAAGATTCACGTTACTCGTCTCATAATTCTATTCAACCTTCACCCAAGGTTTTAATCGCCTCGATTTGTTATCCAATACATGAACCCCACGTTCATTATTCTTTCTTAATGTCGAAAGCCATACGGTTTGTTGTATGCTAAGACCAATCGCTCATCATAATCGCTTGCATGCGTATAAATGTCTATATGCTTTACATGTAACTCTCATTACAACATAGCATTGAAATGTTTTTCATCGCCCTCATCACTAAACATCTAAGGAATCACAATAATAGCAATCCCCCACGTTCATTTTATCGCGACTACGGTCCCCGGATATCAGTTCTGTAATTTACCGCTTAAATTCTTTGTCTTTTAACCCCATTCAATCTTTCCATTCAACCTTTAATAAAGGTTTAAATCACTTGATTAAGTGTTATTTTACGCGAACTATATGTTCTTTATCTTCCCTTACATTTCCCCCAAGAGTTGAGCAGTTAAAAGCTTCTCTCTGGGCTTTGCCACTGCAAGGCTTACTGCCGCCACGGCCCCTTCTTTTCTCTGCCGCAGAACCACTCAGTATTAACTAACTACCCAGTTGGCATCTGCGGTTACGCCTCTAAGGCATATTTGGCTGGCAGCAATGCCAAGCCTCAATCCTTGGAAAAAATTTCTTAAGTCTTTTACATACTTGAGACGCTTACTTTGCAATCCCATAACTTCTTCGTTATAACTCGGAACGAGGTCGTTCCAAAGCCATTCTCTTCCTTATCTTACATACTTCAATTACCCTCAAACATAAATTCATTCTAAATCCATTAACATGACATTCGATTGGCTTAATCTTCATCATTCGTTTATTTTACGTTATTAACGTTCTTCGTTCGATCGTCCGTAATTCGGTCATCCGAACTCAGAACTTGTTCGTTTCTGAGTCCATGACTCACGTTTTCTACATTATCTTACTTTCTTATGAAACCCTACACGTTCGGGTTTATTTACATACTTTCTACTTCTCGTTCATCTTTTACGCAATTTTCGCCATATATAACTTCGTTATAGCCAAGTTTTAATCTGTTCTTCATGAACGTTTCTACCGTTCCTAACCAAGAAATAAGCATCTAACTTATACGCGATGGTTTTAAACTTGTTCATAAACAACAATTATACTACGATGGTTTTAAATTTGTCCATCAACAACGTTCTTCGCGTTCTTCGCGTTCTTCATTCGTTCTTCATTTTTAATTGATATTTTGATTACGATTTCACTTTATCTTGGAATTAGGTGTTATAAAACATCATTCCTTACTAATTTCACCGAATCTTTCATATGATTCATTCGGATCATTCAAATCCATTACAAAACTTATACTTCCTTAAGAAATTTATAAACTAAACTTCTAATTCTTATTTATTCTTTTTCACATGATTTTAACCATATGAAATCATTCTTAACATCATTTACTTCTATTCTCATTAAGTTATGTTTCTAACATAGAAAACTTAAAGAAAATTTATATGAGACAAGGTTTTGGATTACCTTTCTCATTTAATCTTCTTCCGTCGGACAAAGTTTGCTCTCAGGCTAGCTTTTCCTCTTTCTTTTTCCTCTCATCCGACTCCTCTCTCTCTCTCTCTCTCTCAAGTGTTGGTGATTTTTCAAAATCACCAACAAATGATTTAAAGCTTCCTTTTATAGAAAACCAAGGTTAGGGATAAAATAGTTATTTCGCCCCAAATGTTACTATTCATACCTCCTTACTATTCACGAAGCTTCTCTTGGAAGCTTCGTGCTTTCGTCTTGCAGAATTCGTCCGACAGTTCGAAAATTGCGATTCTCGAAATTCAAATATTTTTGGATATTTCGTCTTTCCTTTACCGATTAACTTATACGTATTCTTCGGATCTCTCACTACAAAAAAATGGAGCTTCAGCAACAACCGATTTTCGTTGCTAAAGGTGCCAAATTTCGTTGCAAAAGGGTTTTGGCAACGACTTTACTTTCGTTCGTCTTTTCGTCACAAGAATGAGCGTTATTAATTGTTCCTAACGAACGTTTTTTCGTTGCCAAAAGTATACATTTTGCAAACGAAATTTGGCTTTCGCTCGAGAGACATCGATATTTTAGCAACAAAATGTATTGTTTAGAATAATTAAAATTTCGTTGGTAAAAACCCCATTTCGCTGCAAAAAGTTCGCTAATTGGCAATGAAATGAACTCTTTTTTGCAACGACCATGCATTTTCGTTTGTAATTGATACCATTTTGCAACGACATTTTTCGATTCTGCGAGAAATTATGAAAATTGTTGCCTAAGCTTGCTTTCGTTGTAGAATGTAAACTTTTTAATAATAATTTTCGTTCGATAATATTATTTGGCAACGACATTATCTTTGAATCAAGAATGAAAATGTTTGTTCTTCGGCTATTTTTCAATAGAACGAAAGTAAATCAATTAGCAACGCCATTATATGTTGTCGTTTCTTATATATGCAACGAAAATTGATATAATTTACAACGATAAAAAATGTTGCCTTTTATTTTAGTATTAGCAACAATATCCTCTCCATTGTTATTAAGTTAATTTTTCGTTGCCAGTTATTATATTTTTAATGCCATTAGCAACGAAAATTTGTTGCTAAATGTATAAAAAATTGTTACTATATTAAAACTTGTTCAAAACTTTGGTAACGAATTATATTGTTGCCAAATCAAAATTTGACAATCTTTTTGTGTACCTGGCTGGCTCAATGTCCCCATAAAAAATAATGGCAAAAATACAAAAAACTAAAATATTATTAATTTAATAAAATCAACTACATAATCATTCATTATCTTTACAATTAATCATCTAAAGCTACCACAGTTCTTCAATTAAAGTATATATCTACATATATATAGAGAGTACACTTCATAATTTCATCCCTTGTTTTCAGATACGTAATACCTAAAATTTGATACCCAAGATTGTAAGAAGCGGTCGTAGAAGCAGTCTTCCTCCACATATTTAAAAATAATAGCAAGTTAGAAAAATGAAGCAAATAGGTCACCAGAGACACTTAGTGCCAAAATCAATACACAAAGACAATAGAGTTGCTACGTGGTACTAATGTACACCGTATTGCTCATAAGCAGAAAAAGACAAATAGGCAATCACAATATCATTTTCTACAAATCCAAATAAAAAAAGAACCTTCAGTGCAACTATATGATTGCTCTGTTACAAGAAAAAATTGAAATCTTAATCGACCATTTCATGAATTAATTTCAGTAAGCATAGTGGTAAACATATTTTCTGTTACAAGACTTGTAGATTATTATTATATGTTGACCTCAAGTTAGAATTCAGTCACATTCAACAACCACAAGCATCACACAATCTTAAATACCATTTTTCTTAAATGTGGTTCAAAGCATCCTCTTAAGCATCCATTTCTAAGTCATGCATCAATTAGGATACAGAAAAATATTTCATAACAGGTTCAGCTATAATTTCTCATATAACTTTGACACAAGCAGTCGAGCACTAAATCCCAAAGAAAACTTACAGGGATAGGTATCCTCCTATCATGAAAAGCAACGTCTGATGCAAAGAATACATCACCAATGCAAGCGCCCTTAGCCTGTAAACATCTAAACGTAAGTGAGCCATTTACACTACATATATGCACATTTTTTCAGTGATGAGTTTTTACAGAATATGAGACATGCTTACGGACTACTCTATAAGATTACCTTATTCTATTTTCATCAATGGAATACGTCAAACTAACACTTAATAAAAACATAAGATGTAGTTGAAGCTAAAAAACAGAACTAGTATTACTCTTCATAGGTTTGTCTGGGACAACTTCCTTGTACTAGAAGATCTCTCCTTAACCTCCTAACAAGACCTTTTAGTAAAATTATGCACCAGTGAATTTCAAGTGCACTTAGGTGAAAGTTTACTTCCTGAATAGTAAAATCTGATAAACAGTTTTACGAGAAGCCTTTTAAAAACTTTATCTTCCTCTATAAGTCTAGCTATAGAATATTATCACTGAATACTTTTATCAATTCAGAATGTAGTCCAAAAACCCTTTCAGAAAACAATGGTAACTCTCCCAAATACTACCCTAATAAGAAGTCCAAAGTGAAAAGATTGGAAATAAGACAGAAGAAAGAAACAAAGGAACACGGAAAAAGAAGAGGAGGACAACACCAAAAGAAAAATAAAGAAACTTATTATATTCTAGAAACATAAAATAAAATAAGAAAAACAGTAGCAAGCAAAACCACCTTACCTTAAAGCCACCTGCAGTGCCATCATTGATGATAAGGTCCGGTTGTAATGCTTGAATAGATGCATATGTCACAAGAGATGCAGAAACAGTGCCTACACTGTCAACCCCTAGAAAATAAAATGTTGGCGTCAGTAATAGGGTAATCCAGGAGTAGTGGACAACTGGACATGTTTGAACTTATGGAATTCCACCAACCTCAAGGCATTTACTTAAACTTAGGGGGATAAAAAGGGATTAATGTTATGCAAAGGAGTGAATGCCTAATAAGGAGATACTAGTTACTTAAGACCAAAACAAGAATTGTAGCATAGCTTAGATCGACAATTGAGAGTAAAAGTTTGGTAGAGAAGGAGTTTGGGCTATTTCTAGTCCCCACTATGTGTTGTGTGACTATTGTATGCAAACTAATTATAGGTTTGCAGGGCTCTATCCCCAATTAGATAATTGTCCATACAATCAAAGAAGATATGAGACATAATAATATCATTATCAACATAATGTCTAAGAAAATTTTGCTCATATTAGTTAGAAGAATAAATTCATTAAAGAAACATGCCTTTCCGCAACTTAACAAATTCAAAAAATGAAAACAAAAAACTCCCCAAAAACTGTGTCCTTCCCTGGCCATATGATATTAATATTCAAACCTTTGTAAGTTCCATGATATCGGACCCAAGGCACCCCTTTCGGGAACCTGTAAAGTTTAGATTTAAGAAATCAATCAAATGAAATGGAATGCATAGTAGCCACAGTTTAATAGTGTGCAAGATGAGCTAAAAAATAAGTGAAGAAGCCATACAAACTCTAACAGTCACACATTCCACCTTATAAGTGAGATGTATTACAGAGTATAGATTTTATTAAAAGACGGTACAATGAATCAAAAAAAGAAAGAAAGAGATAATATTGAAACTGAAAGTTGATGTTGGTTAGAATCATACTCCTCTGTCTCACTTTAAAAAACAAAGTTTAAGATAATGGCATTTCAGTAACTATATTGTCTGGAAATTTTAGATGTCCCAATATATAACTTGAAAAAGTAAATTGCAGACGCACTTTCTTTGGTTTTTTTTCATTTCAAAAAATGGTTATGGTATAACTTTCTTAAAATTCTAATATTTTATTTGGAACTTTATCATTTAATTTTGGGACATCAAGAGATTTATTTTATTGACATTTAAAAGTAGGAAGGAGGGAGTGATCACAAATATAAGCTTCTATCACAATTTGCAATACAGGGAATAAAAGTTATGTTTCTCCATCCCAAACTGAGAATGGACATCTTTTGTAACACCCCAGTGGCACATCTTTTCCACCATTGTTATACATCTATAGCGACACTTTTGTTGTGAAAATATCAAAAAATATTGTAGAAATATCAGTTTCCTTTTATAATATGTAACAAATCAGATAAAACATGAAATAGGTTATGAAGGGAACATTTCAGAAGCTGTTGTCAGATGTAAACATGCAGATAAAGCATAAAATCGATTATAGTTGCATATGTTTAATTCAACTATCAGACAAAACTCAATAATTTTTTTATTTTTTTTTGCTAAATAAAACTCAATAATTGATGAGTATCATATGACCCATTCTTCCATTCATAGTACACCCAAGAAAAAAATTTTGAAAACAAAGATCCATTTATTCAGAGCATATCAAAGTTAACTATAATAATAATATATAAATAAAAATTTGACAACACTTAACAAAAACAGTACTACATATAATCAAATGCATCGAAAGGCAAGGTTAGGATTAGCATCAAACTTCAGCAAAATGCTTAAAACTGTGCATGCAAAATGCATAAAAACAAAAACTACTCAATGAGGGATATATGAATGATAGCTATAAATTAGAAAGAAAGAAAAAAATCCATGGTATTTTGAAATTTCCAATAACAGCGTAATCAATGTGCAATCCCCAAAACCAATTACCTATAACAAGTGCTATTTGAAAAAGAAAAAACTCAAGTGTACTTGTTGATTCAAAAGTGCATATCCAAACTTGGAACTATTAAACCAAATTATAACCCACTTATATTATGAAATCAATCTTCGTAATTTAGTGGATTCTGCCAATCATAATGCATACCAACTATATCTATCCAACTACTACATAAACCATCCATAAAAAAATGTTTCATAATATCATTCTCCATTCAAAGAGCATCTAACCAGTACCTCATTCACACATCAAATATTAATAGGCTAGGGATCTTTCATGGTATATATGGGGAAACTTGGAAATCTTGGGGCTAAAAATTATGACTTTGAGAGTTTTCAACAGAGATTTGAAATGCTTAAAACTTAAAAGTGAATGTGCTAGGGGAAATTTAAAAGTGATAAAGATAACACAAAATTGTCACATTGATGATCACTTTCCCCCAAATCACTTTCCCCTAAAAGAAATTTAAGCATTTCAACAGAGATTATGACTTTAAAATATATAGTACACATGTAGCAATATAGATGTCGCAATAAAGATGTCACAATAAAGCAATAAAGATTCTTCAGCAACAGAACTCTAAAAGAAATTTCACTTAATGATCACTTTCCCCCAAATCACGGGCAAAAGGAAAATTTCCAAGGTGCAGTTGTCCAAAAATAAAATAGACAGTCATGTAAATGTTGAGACGGTCATGTTGAATCAAAAATTACAAACATACCAAGTTCTTAGATAGACAGAGACAGTCGTAACTCGTAAGAGAGTCGGAGATTGAGACGGGGAGAGGGGAGCTGCGAAACGGCGAGACAGAAAAAGTGAGAGAGCCAAGAGGCGGAGGTCGGACCGCCGGAGATTGAGATAGACAGTCGAGACTCGAGAGGTTTTCTGGCAAGAAGAGGCTGAGCCGCTGAGGAGTGAGGAGTGAGGAGTGAGGAATTGAGATCTGGCCTCTGGGAACGAGCTAGGGGAAAAATAAAATGGGAGAAAACATACTGATTAGTATTACTGATAGAGTCATAGTGATAGTTTAATACTTACATAGTAGATAATATTATATTATAAAATTAATTTTTTAAGTATTAAAGTTCGATTATTCGGGTATTCGAATAACCTATTTTTTAAAAACCGAAACCGAAACCGAATAGCGATTAATAATTTGGATATAACCGAAATTATAAAAAAAATTAAAATGCCTAAATAATTCGATTAAAAAAATTCGGTTCGGTTCGGTATTCCGATTTTATCCTTTTTTTGTTCACTCCTACTAATAATTCTTTCTGCCAAACGATTAAATAATGTTCTAACCATGCTAGTTATCGTATGTTAACCATTAATCCACCTGTCAATTACGTTTATTTTTTATTATGGACCCACATGATTTGTTTCTCCCTTCAATATCGACGGCTTAGATCAGTTGGTGAAGTGTCATGTTGGTGCAATTGGATTATGGTCAATAATAATGAAGTCAATAATGAGTTATGAGTCTATCCTCATAAATCAGCCAAAAAATAATACTATATCCATTTTTTAATATAAATAGTTTTAAAATTATACATAATTATTAAAAAAATAATAATTGAATAATATTAAATATAATATCAATTGTCTATATTATTCTTATATTAAAAAAATAGTATTTACTAGACAAAAAATAATGAGTGAACCAACGTTATATATATAAAAAACGTTAAATATTAATATTGCGTATGTTTTTATTATTTTGTTGTTATTATTAGTGGTGGTGGTGGTGGTGGCTACTACTAGTAATAGTAGTAGTAGTACTAGTAGTAGTAGTAGTCACGGTGATGGTGGTGGTTATGGTGGCTACTAGGTGGTGGTGGTGGTATTATTATTATTATTATTATTGTTGTTGTTGTTGTTGTTGTTGTTGTTGTTGTTGTTGTTGTTATTATTATTATTATTATTATTATTATTATTATTATTATTATTATTGTTATTTTTATTATTATTAGTACAGTTATTATTATTATTATTATTATTATTATTATTATTATTATTATTATTATTATTATTATTATTATTATTATTATATATATATATATATATAATAATAATAATAATAATAATTATTATTATTATTATTATTATTATTATTATTATTACTACTACTACTACTACTATTGTTATTAATATTGTTATTGTTATTATTATTATTTTTATTATTATTTATTATTATTATTATTATTATTATTATTATTATTATTATTATTATTATTATTATTATTATTATTATTATTATTATTATTATTATTATTATTAGTACTATTATTATCATGAATATTATTATTATTATTATTATTATTATTATTATTATTATTGTTATTATTATTATTATTATTATTATTATTACTACTACTACTACTACTACTACTATTACTACTACTACTATTATTATTACTACTTTTATTATTATTATTATTCTTTTATTATTATTATTATTATTATTATTATTATTATTATTATTATTATTATTATTATTATTATTATTATTATTATTATTATTATTATTATTGTTATTATTATTATTATTATTATTATTATTATTATTATTATTATTATTACTACTACTACTACTACTACTACTATTATTATGACGCCGCCAAAATAGGTATACATCACCCATTTTGAGTCGCCAGATATTATATTATAAAAAACAAATACAACTTTATTTATACAATTGTTGAACTGTCGTACAGAGTACGACCACTGTTAAACTGTGAGTTTTAATACAAATGTATGTAACTCTCATGGTGCCTCGACCACAACCTTACAATGGCACGTTACATAAAAGTACGGTCAAAAATTGTTTTAAAAATTAAAATCTTTGGGAAGTGCTCAAGGAAACCTTCGTCATACATGGGAGGCCATGCGTGCAGGTTATAATAGATATCATATGTCCACAAAATTATCCTTGGTCAATCTAATAGACCCCAAAGAAAACGAGAAGATTACTATCATCTTCTTTCCAATGGTGAGTCTTCTCTTGACATATAACTATCTCCACCGCTCTCAAGTGAAAATTATATTTCAAATAAACTCCAAGATCATATAAGCGGTGCTTTCGTAGATATACTCAAAGAAGTGAATGTGCACAACCCTGTCTTATGATAACACGAGGTTGTATGTCATTAGACATCTTGTATGATAGTGGCAAAACACCCTTCCAAAGTTGGGTTCACCTCACCCTATTCGGTTCACCAAAATTAAATATCAAATGACGTATACAATACGACACACTTATCTAAAGTTCTCAATAAAATTATTTCCATACTATTTAGGGAGAACCTCAACAGCTATAGACCACCGTTCTATTCCCTTGTTATCCCCGCTCGACTCGACAACACTCTTATTACCTGAAAGGAATTGTGAAGCAAAAGGGTGAGCACAACTAGCCTAGTAAAGAATATCATAACTAAAGATAATTAAATTATCAATAGCTTTCGTCAATAATAAATCAGAGACTTAGAACATATGGTAGATGATAAAACTTTTCAACCATAGTAGTTGAATGAACGAAGCAATCCATTAAAGAGTCAAATAGACCATCGTGTCCATTATCTTCTCCATGTTAAAAGTCCACCAATAATGTTTTATCCTCAGTAACATCAATCAACAATTCATGTCCACAATCATATGAATAACTCATAATCATAATTGTGATTCTCAATTCCTTTTCGCACCGGAGATTAAGATAATGTTCATCACCTATCTTCACCGAAACATCAAAAATTATGGTTATACCAAATCACAATTCGCTTTCATAATCATCTTAATAAATTAATCTTTTAGACTACTGACCAAAGATATATAATCAGATAACTAATAACCAATAGTTCATCTTTGCACTACTGGGCCAAAGATATACAATTGTAAAACTAATAACCAACAAATCCATCTGCACTACTGTGCCAAAGATATACAATCAGAAACCAATAATGCCGAGGCTCGACTTAATAAGTATCACGACCACGAATTATCCATGCACTACGAGCCAAGGATATTCGTGTTTTTAATTACGGTCATGATTATACCGAATAATCCCTGGTCATAATCATACCAAGTCCATCTATGCACGTAAATCACAGATGACTTTCAACACAATATAAGCATGATGATCATGACAACGATATAAAGAATCAATTAAATGAGATAAAGGATAAATATTAAATATTTATAATATAAATTATCCAGGGTTCAAGAATATCCCAATGTTATCAATCACTTAATAATCTCATAATTTAATATCATTAATATTATAACAATATTTTAATTATTTCTTAAACTTATAAATAATTTATATTAATTGTTTACACTTTACCAAATAATGCATTTAATCATTCAAAAATGTCATACTCATAAGATTTAATCACCAATGATCAAATCCCTTATCAAAAATCTGCATACAGCCTATATAGGATTCCCAAGACATAT